>SJYC01118156.1:0-14581 GCA_006408675.1 Madoqua kirkii | reverse complement strand
TTTTTAGTTCCTCCTCACTTTCTGCCATAAGGGTGGTGTCGTCTGCATATCTGAGGTCATTAATATTTCTCCCAGCAATCTTGATTCCAGCTTGTACTTCTTCCAGCCCAGCATTTCTAATGATGTACTCTGCATATAAGTTAAATAAGTAGGATGACAATATACAGTCTAGATGTACTCCTTTTCCTATTTGGGACCGGTCTGTTGTTCCATGTTCAGTTCTAACTGTTGCTTCCTGATCTGCATATAGGTTTCTCAAGATGCAGGTCAGGTGGTCTGGTATTCCCAAACTGTATAGCTAACTGCAAAAAAGAAAAGAAACCAACCCACTTCTTACACTATATACAAAAATAAAATCATAATAGATTAAAGACTTAAATGTAAGACCTGACAACATAAAATGCCTAGGAGAAAAAGACAGTATGCTTGCTTACATTGGCTTGAAACACTTCTTCCATTTCAGTTTATAGGAATATTTTGAGAAATATACTTATTAATTCTTCTTTAAATGTTGGATAAAGTTCACTTGTGAAACTACCTGGTCCTGGGCTTTTGATTCTTTGGAAATTTGCTTATTTCTATTTCAACTTCATTGCCTATAACTGGTTTATTTAGATTTTCTCTCTTATTCTGCCTTGGAAGATTATATGTGCCCAGGAATTGATTCCTTTCTTCTAGGTTGCCTTATTTGTGAACGTAAAATTATTCAAAATGGTCTCCTGATTGTTTGTATTTTTGTGGTATCAGTTTTAACTTATCTTTTATTGCAGATTTTTTTTATTTGAGCCCATTCTTTTTGCTTTATTTTTCTTGATGAGTCTGGTAAATGTTTATCAATTTTGTTTATTTTTTCAAGCAATGATCTCTTATATTCAACAATATGTTCAGGGTTTGATTATTTTTTTCAGTCTCTTTTAAAATTTTTTCCACTCTGATCTTTATAATTTCCTTCCTCCTGCTAGACTTCCTCGGTGGCTCAGATGGAAAAGCATCTGTCTACAATGTGGGAGACCTGGGTTCGATCCCTGGGGCAGGAGGATCTCTGGAGAAAGAAATGGCAACCCACTCCAGTACTCGCCTGGAAAATCCTATGGACGGAAAAGCATGGTAGGCGCCACATAGAATTGGATACGACTTAGCGACTTCACTTCACTTCCTCATGCTAACTTTGGCCTTTGTTTATTGTGTTCCCCTGCCAGAAAAAATTAATTAAGATGTAAAGTTTATTTATTTGAGATTTTTCTTGTTTCTAGAGGTAAACCTGTATTGCTATAATTTCCCTCTTTAAACTACTTTTACTCTGCCCATATGTTTTGGAAAGCTGTTTCTATTTTTATTCATCACAAGATTTGTTTGTTTGCTTGTTTTTAATAATTTCTTCTTTGGTTTCTTGGGACCCACTTTTTAGTAGCATATTAGTAAACATTTTTCCAATTTTCCTACGGCTGTGTGTCTTTTGGCTGCTGCTGCTAAGTCACTTCAGTCATATCCAACTCTGTGTGACCACATAGATGGCAACCCACCAGGCACCCCTGTCCCTGGGATTCTCCAGGCAAGAACACTGGAATGGGTTGTCCTTTCCTACACCAATGCATGAAACTGAAAAGGAAGTCGCTCAGTCATGCAACTTTTGTGCTAAAACTTGTAAAGTTTAGAGAAACCAAGGGTGAAGTTTTTTTTATGTTCAGTTCTAACTGTTGCTTCCTGATCTGCATATAGGTTTCTCAAGATGCAGGTCAGGTGGTCTGGTATTCCCAAACTGTATAGCTAACTGCAAAAAAGAAAAGAAACCAACCCACTTCTTACACTATATACAAAAATAAAATCATAATAGATTAAAGACTTAAATGTAAGACCTGACAACATAAAATGCCTAGGAGAAAAAGACAGTATGCTTGCTTACATTGGCTTGAAACACTTCTTCCATTTCAGTTTATAGGAATATTTTGAGAAATATACTTATTAATTCTTCTTTAAATGTTGGATAAAGTTCACTTGTGAAACTACCTGGTCCTGGGCTTTTGATTCTTTGGAAATTTGCTTATTTCTATTTCAACTTCATTGCCTATAACTGGTTTATTTAGATTTTCTCTCTTATTCTGCCTTGGAAGATTATATGTGCCCAGGAATTGATTCCTTTCTTCTAGGTTGCCTTATTTGTGAACGTAAAATTATTCAAAATGGTCTCCTGATTGTTTGTATTTTTGTGGTATCAGTTTTAACTTATCTTTTATTGCAGATTTTTTTTATTTGAGCCCATTCTTTTTGCTTTATTTTTCTTGATGAGTCTGGTAAATGTTTATCAATTTTGTTTATTTTTTCAAGCAATGATCTCTTATATTCAACAATATGTTCAGGGTTTGATTATTTTTTTCAGTCTCTTTTAAAATTTTTTCCACTCTGATCTTTATAATTTCCTTCCTCCTGCTAGACTTCCTCGGTGGCTCAGATGGAAAAGCATCTGTCTACAATGTGGGAGACCTGGGTTCGATCCCTGGGGCAGGAGGATCTCTGGAGAAAGAAATGGCAACCCACTCCAGTACTCTTGCCTGGAAAATCCTATGGACGGAAAAGCATGGTAGGCTACAGTCCATGGGGCCACATAGAATTGGATACGACTTAGCAACTTCACTTCACTTCCTCATGCTAACTTTGGCCTTTGTTTATTGTGTTCCCCTGCCAGAAAAAATTAATTAAGATGTAAAGTTTATTTATTTGAGATTTTTCTTGTTTCTAGAGGTAAACCTGTATTGCTATAATTTCCCTCTTTAAACTACTTTTACTCTGCCCATATGTTTTGGAAAGCTGTTTCTATTTTTATTCATCACAAGATTTGTTTGTTTGCTTGTTTTTAATAATTTCTTCTTTGGTTTCTTGGGACCCACTTTTTAGTAGCATATTAGTAAACATTTTTCCAATTTTCCTACGGCTGTGTGTCTTTTGGCTGCTGCTGCTAAGTCACTTCAGTCATATCCAACTCTGTGTGACCACATAGATGGCAACCCACCAGGCACCCCTGTCCCTGGGATTCTCCAGGCAAGAACACTGGAATGGGTTGTCCTTTCCTACACCAATGCATGAAACTGAAAAGGAAGTCGCTCAGTCATGCAACTTTTGTGCTAAAACTTGTAAAGTTTAGAGAAACCAAGGGTGAAGTTTTTTTATTTTTTTAAAAATAGCATTTAACCCCGTAAAGGAATAGAGGTCTTATTTTTATTTTAAATTGCCAATGTTTACCTGTTTGCTTCTCTATCACAACACTCTTTTGCCCAGGGGAATAATCACTGGCAGGAATCCTCTCTTGAGGAAATATGAGATTTAAAAATCAAGGTATATGCTGTCCTTGACTCTATCATAGCTTCTCCTCTCTTTGAGCCATTGGTTTTGTCTTAAAACTGACTCAACTCTTTATAGGTTACAAAAAACATCAATCTTAACTAAATATGGTATAAAGCATAAAGATATCTACTTAACAAGGAAATACATAAAGGCAGATTTAATACTTGTCCAGAGGTGTAACAGAATTGCCAAAGTCTTGATCCATTGTTCACTGTTTGCAATTTTTTTTTAAAAGTTCTATTCTTGGTAATAAAATGACTACCTAGATTTTATTTTGGCACCAAACATTATTCTAACAGAAATGTGAAATTGTTGGTAATGGTCTTTTTCTTGTAGGACACTGTTTTGTTTAGAAAGAAAAAGACTTGTCTATGATTCTCCCAGCAGATTCTAGTTTTATCAATTTGGACAAACTCAGTCTAGTTCAGTGGCTCATTAGCAAAAGGGACCAAGATCATATCAAATAGCTGTAACAGTGTTTCTTAATCTATTATTGTCACTGCCCTCAAGGAGTCTTTTTAGACATCTTTATTAGTCACTCCCACTATGAAATTTTAATATCAGTGTTCATAATATATTTATTAGTGTACTTTATATATGTATGTGCTTTATGAATAAATGTGACAATCCTTTGGGTTGGTGTCACCCTATTGTAAACTCATAAAGTCAATCACGATTTATTCTCTGTACCTTGGTATATTATGGCAACATTTAGCAAGTTAAAAAAAAAAAAAAAGGAAGAAAAGGCTGTGAGATAGCATCAATCAATATCTGCCATAGTCCACATTTGTCACTTCAATTCAATGTTCACTGCATATTCACTAATAAACATTCTTCATTATGTAATATTTGCCAAGTCATAAACAGGTACTCCAAATCCAGTCAGGAACTGAAAAAATTGAGTAATTTTATTCAATTCAATAATTTAACAGGACATATTCAAAAACACTTCCATAACAAAGATTGACTTCCTCAGTCAAATTGCAGATTCCTCCCTACCGTCTTCCTTTGGATATACAGAATATCTTCAAATAAGACACAAAATAAGTCTGGAGGCAAAACTTAATTAAAACAGGAATACAAATAATTAGCTCCTATTGTTTAAAGCACTAAATGAGACAATGTATACTATTTTTTTGGTACACTATTAAAACTGGTGCAGACCTAAAGTGTCATTATCATTTTTTTTGAATTTTAAGAGTTTTTTTAATCTTATTCCTATATTAAAGAATCAACAAATCAATAAATACTAGACTCATAATTGAGTGAAAATTTTCTGTGAAAACCAGAAATTGGAACATGTAACCAGTAAAAATAATCCTTAGTTTGACCTTCTTTTTGACCTTTAAATACCCAGATCTTCAATAACTGTAGTTTCACATACAAATTACTTAGAAATATCTGTGACGTTTTGGAAAAGAAAAAATTGTTAAACATATTTACACTAAATGCCCAGTTATATAGCCATGTTTACCTGATCAAAAAGTAAATATTTATTTTCTGTTAGTCTTGTAGCATTTTATGTTCTTTTTGACTCAAAAAACTTTTAAATGAACTCAGAATTAGTGAGAATCTGCTCGTTATCCAAGAGCCATCAAACTAGTATCGTTTGCAGCAGCACGGATGGGCCCAGAGAACGTCATACGGATGAAGTCACACTGAGAAAGACGGACATCCTAGAATATTGTGGCACCTAAAAAAAAGATACAAATGAATTTATTTTGAAAAAGAAAAAAAAACAGTAATAGAGTCACAGATGTGGAAAACAAATTTATGGATAAGAGAAGAAATATACTGGGAGACTGGGACTGACATATGTGCACTACTATATATAAAATAGATAATTAATAAAAACCTACTGTAGGCAAAAGAAACTATAATTAATATCTTGTAATGACCTTTGGGAAAGTAATCTGAAAAGAATATAAATATATATAAATATATTTTATATGCATATGCATATACCGGAATCAGTTTACTGTACACTTGAAAACAGAACAGAACATTGTAAATCAGATTTACTTAAATAAATAAAAGAACAGATTGAAGGTAGCAAATGAGCAGTGGCTGGCATGGCACTTAGTGCCCAAGGCACTTCATTCAACTCCCTTCAGCCCATCATCCTGCTCTGTTTTTCAGGAAACTAAACACCTCCAAGATCATGGCTTTCCTGTAAAGGATCAAATCATTTTCCCCCCAGACTACTGTATCCCTTAATGTGCCCACTTCCCCCTAGCAAATAAAGTGATCCTGAAGGTCTTTTGAACTTTTAAATATTTATGAGTGTAAAGGAAAGTTGGATTTAGACGTAGCTAATGCTTCTTGGCATGTTCCCACTGAAGAGTGCGGGTATGTGGGTGCCACATTCTGTCTGGAATCTCTCATTTTACCCTCTATGCCTAGAGGATGTTCAGTTGTATATTTTAAAAGATTGGCTTTATCTCGAATCTGCAGACCCTCATCACCATATGCAAGAGCTTGAAAAATAATCATATTCAAAAGAAGTGGAGCATTTCACATGCCACTGCCAAGCAGAGATTAAAAGGGAGCCTTCCAGGCTTTTTGGAATATCCAGATTTTGACTCACTGAAGGCTAGATAGCAAACATTTCCTTATGCTATTCACATCAATTTTGTAAGTTTGTCCCAAATGTTAAATGGAAACTAAATATAAACTACAAATAGAAGTGAAAATATAAAAATTTTCAAGCGATACATATGAAACCTGTTTTTACTTATACTCTGGTTTACTAGTGTTTGACCACTGTTGGTATTTTCCTCCTCAATTCACTCTGTATCCCTTTCCCATTTTATACAGCTCACCTGCCTGGTGGAGGATTGTACATTTCTGATACACGAGTATGAGACTAAAGAAACATTATGATTTCCTTCACCAGATAGAAGCAATATCCTGGTTAAAAAACATTCTGAGTAGTAGAGTATTAGATATGAATTACTGAAGACCAATTTCTTTTTCTATTTGAGGTAATCACATTATAATGTGTTAATTCTAAACAATATCAAAATTAAATATTTCACAAATCTGAGCATTAAACAAAACTGAATGTTTATTAAGATCATTGCCTTTATTTTATAAGTAAGAAATATGAACTGGAGTATTTATCCAACAAGCATCTAAGAGTAAATCACTATGTAAATCACACAATGCCACTCTTAGGTTTTTCTTTCATATTATATTACATTAGATTATGTCATAATTTATTGTATATTTACTATTGTATATTATGTAAAATAATATACAGATGTAGCATATAATTTAGAATGTTTTTATCTTATTAACATACAGTTAGACTTTCATGCATTAGAGAAGGAAATGGCAACCCACTCCAGTGTTCTTGCCTGGAGAATCCCAGGGACGGGGGAGTCTGGTGGGCTGCCGTCTATGGGGTCATATAGAGTCAGACACAACTGAAGTGACTTAGCAGCAGCAGCAGAGTAATAGAAATAAAACTAGCCAGAATATTGTTGTTAAAAACAGTGTGATGTTTTTGACTTTTATAAGACTGGCAGTTGAGAAGTTTTCTTTTCAGAAAAGAAACTCAGAAAAGCAAACTACATTAAATCATGTCATATTTTGTTGGAAAAATGAACAGTAGAAAATATTTGACAGTTACTAAGCATCAAATGAATGCTGCACAACTTATATTCTAGACTTCATTTTTAATGCTACATAGTTTTCATCATCATGCAATTGTCCACTGGCAGGTCTCTCTGACACCAAAGTCTTCAGTCTTCAAACCACAAGATGTTAACTCAAAATTGAATTTCAAATCTTGAATTGATTGTTGCTGCCATCAATTTTAATGTGTAAATGTGTTTCACTTTGTCCTTCTTGCTATTGTTTTACAAAACCTTCTGGATTTCTATAATTGTGTCTCTTTGGAGCTCTTATACTGGGACTCCATATTTTATATTTAAGTGTCTGGATGAAAGGGATCATCAGTGGTTCTTTGACTTTGCTGTAGCCCTGGGGACCCCTGAGGATTTGTCCCTTGGTAAAATCCTCCTGGCAACAGTTGCTCAAAGAATTGTGAAGATTTCTCTTATTCTAGATTTGAAACAACTGGAAATACAACCAAGAACGTGGAAACATCCAAGTACCTGTCCTTCACTGTCAAGGTTGTTTATGCAGGAAGGAATAACTCAGTTGCATTGGAGAAGGAGGACCCAGTAACCTGAGGACCATGTGACTAGCAGACATTAAAAAAAAAAAACAAAAACCTGCCAAAGCCAATGACTTCCCCAAGTCCAGCTGGTCCACACTTGATTCTGCATCATCATGCTACCAAATTAGTGATTAGACCCTTGTGCCTGGGTATCAGGGAAGTTCTTATTCTGATCATATTTGTACAGTCATTAACAAAACGGATGCTGAGTCTGGAAGAGCACAAGCCTTATTCAATGACCAAAGAATGAGTAGGGACTTCCCAAGTGGTGCAGTGGTAAAGAATCTACCTACCAATGCAGGAGACTCAAAGGGCATGAGTTTGATGCTTGGGTCAGAAAGATCCCCTGGAGGAAGAAATGGCAAACCACCGCAGTATTTGCCTGGAAAAATTCCAGAGACAGAGGAGCCTGGCAGGCCCAGTTCATGGGGCCTTAAAAGAGTAGAACACTACTGAATGAACATGTACATCACTGAAAGAAGGGGAAAACAGGAACCTAGTTCACAAGTCAACTCTGCAACCCAAGCTGAGTTGTCACACCAAAATTATAGGAGTGTCAGGGAGGGAACTTGAATCAGTGGGAGCAATATTCATGAGTTATCTGAGAACACCGGTGTGGTTTCAACAAGGGTGTGGTTTGGGCCTGGAATGAAGGCAGGTATTCCTTTTAGTACTTTTGTGGGCTTTTCTGGTTGTTGTCATGGCAACTGGCAACTATTCTGGCTTAGAGGGTGTGTCACTTAGCTAATGTTTTACAATGAGTGTATAATGAGGCTCAAGGTCCACTGGAAGTCAGGTGTTCTGCAGTCTTGGGCTTTATTGATTTTTACAGGTTCTCTCTCTCTCTCTTTTTTTTTTTTTCCTTTGCAGTTTCTTCCGGAAACTTAGATAAGAGTGATTGGTTTCTGTTCCGAGGTGGGGCAGGAGTATAATGGGGTAGCAACATTGGTAACAATCCCTTCTGAGCACACTTTTTCCCCAGTACAAATGATATGGAATGTTACACGAGGATTTGAGGTCACAAAATTTCTGCCACACAAGAGCTGAGTGTGTGGTGCTTCTGCAAGCTTTCTATCTATCCTTGTGGAAAGTGAAGTGAACTTAGAGGCAGTGTGAACCACTGAAACCTGTTTGAGGCAGGTGGCCATTTGCAGGACACACTTAGAATTCACATTGAAAAACATAAGTATATACAGTCTTCAAAATACATCATGTCACTGAGGAGCATGTGCATTTTTGCTCATTTATGAGTCTGCCTCTTTTTCTTCCTGAGAAGTCGTTTGGGCTGAACCAGCTTCTGTTCACTGCTCTACTCCATAGAGTTTTTCACTATTTTCTTCCACTTAAATTACTGTCTTTTCTCAGACTACTTGAAGATATATGTGGGTGCTTTTCATTTCATTGACCTATTTTTTTTAATAACTTAAAAAAATTTTTTTTTCATTCTACTCCACTACCTGGTAACAATCTCAGTCTTTCCATTACCCTGGAAACTGCACCTACAGTGAAGTCATTTGCAAATAAATTACAAGCTTTTGTAGTACACTTGCTTGGGCACACAGATGAAAACATTTTTTGATATCATGAAGGCACAAACATTGCCTTCCTTGCCAAATTACTTAAAGCTGTGGTCTAGAAATGACCCTCGCACTTTAGATGTTGAGATCCTAAGGCAATGATGATAATGTAGAGTAAGCCTTGACCACTGGTTTTCCTCCCTCTTTATTGAAATTCAAGTGCCCAATTTAAGCGTTGGTTGCTAGAATATCCATTTCAAAGAGCCATCCAATTCAAAGACCTTGGGTATCTCCAACAAATACACTGTCAGCCTCAAGATTAGATAATAGCCAGGCCATGACTCCCACTGGGGTGTCTTTGTTTTTGAGCTCTGGATCTCTGTCAGTACATCACTGGGCTACTTGATTTTGCTTCTTCCTATGGCAGAAAGTAAAGAGGAACTAAAAAGCCTCTGGATGAAACTGAAAGAGGAGAGTAAAAAAGGTGGAGAAAACTAAGATCATGGTATTTGGTCCCATCACTTCACGGGTAATATATGGGGAAACAGTGAAACATGGAACAACAGACTGGTTCCAAATAGCAAAAGGAGTACGTCAAGGCTGTATATTGTCACGCTGTTTATTTAACTTCTATGCAGAGGACATCATGAGAAACGCTGGGCTGGTGGGAGCACAGGCTGGAATCAAGACTGCTGGGAGAAATATCAGTGACCTCAGATATGCAGATGACACCACCCTTATGGCAGAAAGTGAGGAGGAACTAAAAAGCCTCTTGATGAAAGTGAAAGAGGACAGTGAAAAAGTTGGCTTAAAGCTCAACATTCAGAAAACGAAGATCATGGCATCTGGTCCCATTACTTCATGGGAAGTGAAACGGTGGAAACGGTGATGGACTTTACTTTTTTGGGCTCCAAAATCACTGCAGATAGTGATTTAGCCATGAAATTTAAAGACACTTACTCCTTGGAAAGAAAGTTATGACTAACCTAGATAGCATATTAAAAAGCAGAGATATTACCTTGCCAACAAAGGTCTGTCTAGTCAAAGCTATGGCTTTTCCAGTGCTCATGTGTGGATGTGAGAGTTAAACTGTGAAGAAAGCTGAGTACTGAAGAATTGATGCTTTTGAACTGTGGTGTTTGAGAAGACTCTTGAGAGTCCCTTGGACTGCAAGGAGATTCAACCTGTGCATCCTAAAGGAGACCAGTCTTGGGTGTTCATTGGAAGAACTGATGCTGAGGCTGAAACTCCAATACTTTGTCCACCTCATGCAAAGACCCTGATGCTGGGAGGAACTGAGGGCTGAAGGAGAAGGGGACAACATAGTATGACATGGTTGGATGGCATCACTGACTCGATGCGCATGAGTTTGGATGAACTCCGGAGTTGGTGATGGACAGGGAGGCCTGGTATGCTGCGATTCATGGGGTCACAAAGAGTCAGACACAACTAAGCAACTGAACTGAACTGATGCTGTAAATTCCTCCCCTTATGTTTAAAGTTCACTAATAAAGAGTGAGACTTCATCACCCTAGGTCCCCACACTGGACCCAGGTAAAAGCAGCATTCAACCCCCAATTCTCTCCCATCTCTCCTCCTGAGACCTCCTCATGTGTGACCACTTGAAATTTCCAG
This sequence comes from Madoqua kirkii, assembly GCA_006408675.1. Taxonomy (NCBI): domain Eukaryota; kingdom Metazoa; phylum Chordata; class Mammalia; order Artiodactyla; family Bovidae; genus Madoqua; species Madoqua kirkii. The sequence continues at coordinate 3,904 of SJYC01118156.1, read as the reverse complement.
CTGTTATAAGCTACGCTATATTTATTTATTTTATCAATTATACTTAATGGTTATAGATGTAAGGTTTCTTTTATCTCTTTTTATTTATTTTTGCCTTGGAATTGCAGGATCTTAGTTCCCTCAACCAGGGATCAGAACCAACATTCTCATGAGTGGAGGAGTAGAAGGACAAAGTCTTAACCACCAGAATTCCAGGGAATTCACGGAAAGGTGTCTTGAAATCACAATATAATCCAGAAGGGTTGATCCAACCACATTATAGTTTACTGATAGACAATTATCATGAAAATAGGAGTCAGGGCTTTTGGGAGATGCATAGGTCCTAAGCCCCCACAAATGAGCTTAATGTCCTTATAAAAGATACACCAGAGAGCCTTCTGGCCCTTTCCACACTGTGAGAGAGAGAGAGCACAAAGGCTATGAAGAGCTTTCATCAGACCACAGCCACCTTTGACACAGGAGGGAAGAGGGCAAGGCGCCACCTTTAAGTGAGTGACAGCCAAATGACTTGACAAAATTTGAATACAACCAATTGGGCCCAGGAAGATTAAATATTCAACTTCTAGTCAACCTTGAGCCTCATTATACACTGATTTGGACATATTAGAGTAAGCTAATAACACCTTAGCACATCCTTAGCACCATGACAATTCCAAGGCTTACTATCAAAGATAACAAAGTGGGCAGTGACCCAATTTCTGGAAGTCTCCACCTCTTCCCCCAAATAATTGCAATAATCTTTCCTCTCATTAGCCTATGAAATTATTCAGCACATAAAAATTAACCACACAATATTTTGAGGGTACTGTTGCCTTCTGAACTGGCTTACACTCTGCTTGTGGAATGTGTTTCTTTCTACATAAATTCACTTCTTACCAATCACTTTGTCTCTTACTGACTTCTTTCTGCCAGGTGACATCAATGACTTTATTTATTTATTTATTTATTTTTGTTTCCTCAATTTTATTTTTATTTTTTTTTTATGTGTTAAAAATAGCTGTTTTTATTTATTTATTTATTTTTTTATTATAAATTTTTATTTTTTTATTTTTGTTTAATGCTTATTCCATTTCACAGTACTGTATTGGTTCTGCCATACACCAACTTTAGCTTCATTAGGTCCTACAACTAGGTGTGAACTCAGTTAAAAGACTGTGGTTTCAAATCCTAACCTGGATTTTGGCTATATCTGAGTTCAGACCTATGAGTTCAAGTCTCAATCAGACATGCACAGTTGCACCTTGGTACCTTGATCTTGGACCTTCAGCATGACAAAGGTTCAGGTGAGAAATAAATTTGTGTGTGTGTGTGTTTTAATCAGCTACCTCATCCATGGCATTTTGTCATAGCAGCCTGAGAAGTCTAAGACATTTATGCTTCCACTACCTGCTGATTTTATCAGATTAGGATGCAGGAGTCCTCCTTATAGTCAGCCTTGCAAAATCTCTCACTTTCCATTCCTTTGGGTGATATTATGTATTTCCTTTCATTTCTGTGAAATAAAATCTATATTTAGTTGCAAGACAAGAAAAGTTTAAACATAAAAGTTTTTTCAGTCCTTTGGCTCCCTCTCTCCACACCATGTACTGTGTATCTGCTGTATGCATCCACCAGACCTCCCCTATTTGTAGAATACTTGCTCAGTCATAAGGCAGCATTCTCCTAGCATCAAGACAGATCCTTAAAAAATAACATTCCTTCCTCATTGTCTAAGGGGACACATGACCTACCAAGATGACATTTAGATCTGGATTATGTAAACTGTCAATAATACATCATTTCATATTTAGCCCTCTTTCTCCAAAACTTATATAAATGTGCCTTGATTTCTAATAAGCAGAACAATTCTGAGAGCTTTCTAAGATGCCCTTCCCAGGTTGTAATCCTCAAATTTGGCTCAAGTAAAATTTTCCATTTCTTTCTTCTATCAACTGAATAATTTTTGTTGACACTTCCTACTCTAGACATTCAGATAGAGAAAATCACAGTTACATAACTCTAATTCTAGAGTATAAATACATTTTTTAAAAAATTTGAGAACAAATGCTTTAGACACTAGAAATGGAGTAAAAAATTGGCAGCAACTCAGACATCTTACTTTTCCTGTTCTAGCACTTATTCCCTTCCTCCTAACAGTATCATTAAAATCTGCCTACTTTTACAGCTGACTTCTTTTAAACTGTGATGCTGGAGAAGATTCTTAAGAGTCCTTTGGACTACAAGGAAATCAAACCATCCAGTTCTAAAGGAAATCAACACTGAATATTCATTGAAAGGACTGAGACTGAAGCTGAACTCGAATGCTTTGGCCAACTGATATGAAGGACCAAGTCACTGGAAAGTCCCCTGATGCTGGGAAAGACAGAAGGCAGGAGGAGAAGGGGACAACACAGGAAGAGATGGTTGGATGGCATCACCAACTCAGTGGACATGAGTTTGATCATGCTCTGTGAGACAGCAGAGGACAGGGAAGGCTGGAATGTGGTAGTCCCTGGGACTGCAAAGAGTTGGACCTGACTAAGTGAATTAACAACAGCTAACCTAACCTACCATGTTAAGAGATTGAAACAAAGTGCTAAATTAAACATAAAACAAGCAAGAAAAGAATGAAACAAAGATTCAGTTCAGTTCAGTTCAGTCGCTCAGTCATGTCCGACTCTGTGATCCCATGAATCACAGCATGCCAGGGCTCCCTGTCCATCACCAACACCCAGAGTCTACCCAAACTCATGTCCATTGAGTCAGTGATGCCATCCAGCCATCTCATCCTCTGTCGTCCCCTTCTCCTCCTGCCCCCAATCCCTCCCAGCATCAGGGTCTTCTCAAATGAGTCATCTCCTCGCATGATGTGGCCAAAGTATTGAAGTTTCAGCATCAGTACTTCCAATGGACACCTAGGGCTAGTTTCCTTTAGAATGGACTGGTTGGATCTCCTTGCAGTCCAATGGACTCTCAAGTGTCTTCTCCAACACCACAGTTCAAAAGCACCAATTCTTTGGTGCTCAGCTTTCTTTACAGTCCAACTGTCACATCCATACATGACTAGTGGAAAAACCATAGACTTGACTAGATGGACTTATTTGGCCAAGTAATATATCTATTGTCTAGGTTGGTCATAACTTTTCTTCCAAGGACTATGTTTTTTTTTTTTTTTTTAATTTCATGGCTGCAGTCACCAACTGTAGTAATTTTGGAGCCCCCTCCCCCCCCCAAAAAAAAGTCTGGCACTGTTTCCATTGTTTCCCCATCTATTTCCCATGAAATGATGGGACCGGATGCCTTGATCTTAGTTTTCTGAATGTTGAGCTTTAAGCCAACTTTTTCACTCTCCTCTTTCACTTTCATCAAGAAGCTCTTTAGTTCATCTTTGCTTTCATCCATAAGGGTGGTGTCATTTGCATATCTGAGGTGATTAATATTTCTCCTGGCAATCTCGATTCCAGCTTGTGCTTCTTCCAGCCCAGCATTTCTCATGATGTACTCTGCATATATGTTAAATAAGCAGGGTGACAACATGCAGCCTTGACATATTCCTTTCCCAATTTGGAACTAGTCTATTGTTCCATGTCCAGTTCTAACCATTGCTTCCTGACCTGCATACAGGTTTTTTAAGAGGCAGGTCAGGTCGTCTGGTATTCTCATCTCTTTCAGAATTTTCCACAATTTGTTGTGATTCACACAGTCAAGTACATTCTAGCTGAATTTACTATTTTAATAATATATATATTTTTTTCTTAATAACATCAGTGGAATGTGAAAGTCTATATATTATCACAGAGGCAACTGAACTGCTAACAGAATTGAGAGATTATGATCCCTATTGTAAAAAGGAATTGGAAAAAAATACCTTATAACCATTTAATAGTAATCATATTTATCATCACCACCGTAAATTTTAGACACA
>SJYC01118154.1:0-19722 GCA_006408675.1 Madoqua kirkii | reverse complement strand
GCATATTTTTAAGATAATAAAAATTGAATCATATATATTTTTTCTTATCATTACAGAATGATAATTAATTGATGTCCATCACTAGATAATTCTTCAAAACTACTTTTAATTATTACTATGTATTATTTTATTTTAAATTTAATTTCACAAACTAGTAAAACCTAGAAGAATATATGGAAATACTTTTTATTTTAATTTTTATGAGATAGGATTCTAGTTGCTTTTGAGTAATCACTGTAATAGTGATACTATGCTTCTACTTATACTTCCTCTAACATTTATATTTTTTCTAGTTTTTTTTTTTTTTCCTTAAGGCCACACTACTTTTGAGATTATACCATGAAAAATGTGCAAGCATAGCATTTCCAGAATGACTTTTCTGGACAATTCTCCTTCTCACTTCCAGTTAATAATCCTTCTCCATCTATATGACAGTCACAAAAGCAGTGACTGGCACGGTTTTCATTTCTGTCCCTGCCACAGCTTCTCAAGACCTTTTCTGAGCCTCTTCATTCCTGTCCACCCAGTGGATAATCCAAAATGGGCATCTGACTGAAGATTAATTAACCAGCTACTTCAAGTAAGCTGTGGAATCAAATTGATTATACCATGAAAAATGTGCAAGCATAGCATTTCCAGAATGACTTTTCTGGACAATTCTCCTTCTCACTTCCAGTTAATAATCCTTCTCCATCTATATGACAGTCACAAAAGCAGTGACTGGCACGGTTTTCATTTCTGTCCCTGCCACAGCTTCTCAAGACCTTTTCTGAGCCTCTTCATTCCTGTCCACCCAGTGGATAATCCAAAATGGGCATCTGACTGAAGATTAATTAACCAGCTACTTCAAGTAAGCTGTGGAATCAAATTGAAAGAAAGAAAAAAGCCATCCTCTTTAGGACTTTATTCTGTTTTTTAAATTGTAGTTTAGATCTCCCACTGTTCTTAGACCTGTGTTTTCAGATATAATATGTTAAAACAGTTTCTCTACCTCCAAGTCTTTTTTTTTTTAAATAACAATGCATATTTTAATTGAGATGTAGTTGACTTATATACAGTAATATATTAGTTTCAAGAATACAACATTGTGATTCACAATTTTAAAAGTTTGCACTCCATTTAAAGTTGTTATAAAATATTGGCTATATTCTCTGTGCTACACAATGTATCTTTGTAGCATATTTAAGTTTTACATGTTTGTCCTCTTGTGTACTCCTACATTCCGCCCCCCCCCCCACTCATCCACCCCCCACCAGACCTTCCATACTGGTAAACACTAGTTTGTTCTCTATATGTGTGTCTCAGTTTTGTTATGTGCATTTGTCTTATTTTTTGGATTCTGCATAAAAGTGATAATATAGAGTATTTGCATTTCTCTGACTTATTTAATTAAGTATAATAATTTCCAGGTCCATTTAAGGTTTTTCAAGTGGAAGAATTTCATTCCTTTTTTTGTCCTGACTAATATTCCAGTAAATAGATAGATAGCAATAAACAAATAAAGACATCACATTCTTTTTATCTATTCATCTATTTATGGGTATTTAGGTTGCTTCCATATCTTGGATACTCAATGACACTGCTGTCTCTTAACACTGGGACACATGAATTTTAAAATCATACTGTTTATTTCCTCTGGTTTGCAGTTTTCTTGATACCAATCACCTGACTATGAAGTGTGGGCAATATGCTTTATGATTAAGAAAAATTGTTTAATGGGGCAAAATCCACATAATAAAGTTTACCAACTGAGTGGCATTGATTATGTTTACAATGTTTTGCTATCACTACCTCTGTCTATTTCAAAACCATTTTCATCACCCCAAAAAGAATCCCTGTATTCATTACTGGGTCCCTCTCCCTCTTCTTCTCTCCTCATGCCTGGCAACTGCTAATCTACCCTCTGTGAATATAGATTTGCATGGTAAGGATGTTTAAATGAGTGGAATCATATAATGTGCCTTTTGTCATTGACTTCTTTCATTTAGCATAATTTTTTTTTCAAGTTTCATAGCATATATTAGAAAACCACTGCATTTTACAGCTGAAAAATATTCCATTGTTTTTATATACCACAATTATTGTATTCATCCATCTGTTGATAAACATTTGAGTTTTTCCACCTTGGCTATCATGGAATTTCTTCTAATATGGACATTGTGTTTGTGCAAGTATTTAAATTCTCATTTTTAATTATTTTGTGCTTATACTTGAATGGAATTACTGCCTTATATGTTTCCATGTTTAACTTTATGAAGGACTGCCAAACAATTTCCACAATGGCTGAACCTTTTTCTATTCCTGCTTTGGTCACCTGATGTAAAGACCTGACTCACTGGAAAAGACCCTGATGCTGGGAAAGATTGAAGGCAGGACAAGGGGATGACAGAGGATGAGATGGTTGGATGGCATCACCTACTTAATGTATATGAGTTTGAGCAAGCTCTGGGAGATGGTGAAGAACAGGGAAGCCTGGTGTGCTACAGTCCATGGGGTCACAAATAGTCAGACATGACTGAGCAATTGAACCATGACCAGCAAGTAAGAGTCATGGATTTTCCAATTTCCTGCATTCTTATCAACAATGCTAATGCTCCACTGTCTTGAAATGTATCCTAGTAAATGTGCAGTGGTATCACTGTATGGTTTTGTTTTGTATTTCCCTCATTACTAAAGATGTAGGGCAATTTTCCATGTGATTATTGGTTATTTGTGTATCTTCTATGGAGACACATATCAGATTTTAAAAGGAGCACAATACTTCTGGTACCTATACTATATTAGTCTTGACTAGGTTATGCTGTGGTTAACACAATCCAAAATGTTTATACCTTAACATTAAGATGTTAAGTAATTTAAAAATGTCACTTGAAATACCTTACAACATGAATTATATCCATCTACTAAGATGGCTTTGGAGAAGGCAATGGCAACCCACTCTTGCCTGGAAAATCCCATGGACAGAGAGCCTGGTGAGCTGCAATCCATGGGGTCGCACAGAGCTGGACACGACTCAAGTGACTTAGCAGCAGCAGCAGCAAGATGGCTTCTTTGTGGAAAAAGTAAGAAAGCAATGCTGTTAGAAGTGTAACATTATGTGTAATTGTGTAATATTTGTTGGTTTTGACTGTTTTCCCCAAGTTATGATACATGTTACACACAAATATAAACTCTGTAGAGAGTGCTCAATTTGCAAATAGAAATAATAAAATAACCTAGGAAAAGTATAGTAATTCAGGGTCTGTGAAAAAGGAAAAGGTCAACAATTTCAGGAGCATGCATATGAAATATTTTCTGAGAAAGACAGACCCCCGGCAAACATGAGACTGGAGGTTTGTATCTGGTAATGACTTTTAGTGTAGATTCAGACATGGACTTTCACTCAGTCTTTTTGGTAATATGAACCTCAAAATGGTCCCATTTAGGTAAGATAAAGCCTTGTGTGTGGAATACGGGTAAAAGCAAGTCAGCATAGTGGCTTTGCCAGTGGTGGTTTAGTTGCCAAGTTGTGTCTGACTCTTGCAGTCCCAAGGACTGTAGCCTGTCAGGCTCCTCTGTCCATGGGATTCTCCAGGCAAGGATACTGGAGTGGGTTGCCATTTCCTTCTCCAGGGGGTCTTCCTGACCCAAGAATTGAACCCAGGTCTCCTGCATTGCAGGCAGATGCTTAAACTGGCTTTAAGTGTTGTGAATTAAAATAAACCAAGATTGCATTTATCAGTATATAAATTTATTGAAAAGGCAAAGAGAAGAAAGTCCAATTTTGTTGTTGTTTTTCTGTGGTGGTTTAGTTGCCAAGTTGTGTCTGACTCTTGCAGTCCCAAGGACTGTAGCCTGTCAGGCTCCTCTGTCCATGGGATTCTCCAGGCAAGGATACTGGAGTGGGTTGCCATTTCCTTCTCCAGGGGGTCTTCCTGACCCAAGAATTGAACCCAGGTCTCCTGCATTGCAGGCAGATGCTTAAACTGGCTTTAAGTGTTGTGAATTAAAATAAACCAAGATTGCATTTATCAGTATATAAATTTATTGAAAAGGCAAAGAGAAGAAAGTCCAATTTTGTTGTTGTTTTTCTCACTTTCTTTTTCCTTTGCTTTTTTTTTTTTGAAAGCAAATTTAACTTCAAAAAAATAATGAATATGGTGTAAGAAATTCTTTGACATTTTAAGCCTAACAAAGACTCTTGGGTCTACAATCTACAATTAGCAAATGAGTTGAAAAAGCTTGAAACTCCCAATGAGGGTAAATACATGTATGCCTTTTTCAAATGTGAATAAGGAGGAAAGTGGAAAAGAAAGAACTCTCAAAAAATGAAATAAGAGGTCACAGAGTGTATAAGATAAGAAAGATTTCCAAAAGTGGAGACACTGTGACGATCAGCCAATATCATCACCCTCTAAGTGGTGCCCACAAATATTTTTCAGAATTTGTACAATCTCCTATTTCTCTCTTGTTAACTGTGTGTTGAGGGTGGAGTATGACGTTTCCTAACACTTGTCTTTTTGCTGTCTAATTATTTGGACCATATTTAACTTGATGGAGTTGCCTTCATAACAGCCAAAGTTCCTGAACTTTGAGCTGTATGTAAAGATTGGATTGGACTTTCTACTGTCTTCCTTCGGGGAGTTGTTTCCTGATGGTTTAAACAACTGTACACTAATTACACAAGCTCTTTGTGACATTTCCGTTTCAAAGGTGGAGCTTAATTCACGTCTTGTTGAGCATTGACTTGAGTTAGTGGTTCACCTCTACTTTGATGGGACTGATGCTCTGTCATGTCTAAGACTACGTCATAAGAAGCTTTGTGTCTTTCCATTTGTTCCTCCTAGGTGACTTCCACTGGGGAAAACTGCTAAGCCACAAGGACATTCACAGCCCTATGAGAAATCCAGGCAACTACTGTGTGGCTTAAGTGTTCAGGTGACTTGTAGACCCAGGCACCAAGATGACTGAATTCCCATCACAGACTCTGAGCCAGAACCATCAGAAAAAAACTTATTTTGACCCTCAGATAGTGAGTGAAATATATGTTTGCTGCTTTAAAGCTGCTAGATTTTGGAGCTGTTTGCTACATGCTAATGGGAAACTAACACAAGTTGTCTGTGCTCTGTTCAAGAATAAGAGATTAAAAGGGGCCCTTGAAAGGTTATATCTGAGTGGAAACACACAAGAAACCGTATGAATTCTCCAAATAACTCGAACCTTTATATGGTTATCTTGATAGCTCAGATACTGAGACAGTGCCACATGGGCTGGAATTAGTCAGATTCTGAGTCAAGAAAGACTCCTGCACCTGCAGTGGGCTGCAGGGGATAAGTGTTCTCATTTTTTTCTTTCTTTTTCTTAGTTAAAGTTTTGAGATTTCACCTTTCGTTTATTGTCACAGACAGCTTATAGACTTTAACATAACATAGATGTCCTATTCTAGTGAAAATGGAAACCAGGCCACTGTCAGATCCTAGTGAACTCAACGTTGAGAAAAAAAATTCATGTGGTCCCCAAGCAGGGTCTGTGAAGCCCAGAGTCTGGGCTTGTTATCCTCCCAGCTGGAAATTTTGTCAGAGAGACTGTTCTTTAAGGGAAACAGCTTTTTCTTTGCTTTCAGCTAGGTTAGGTTCATTTGCTCAGTTTGTCGTGTTTGACTCTTTGTGACCCAATGAACTGCAGCAAGCCAGGCCTCCCTGTCCGTCACCAACTGTCGGAGTTCACCCAAACTCATGTGCATCAAGTCAGTGATGCAATCCAGCCACCGCATACTCTGTCATCCCCTTCTCCTCCAGCCTTCAATCTTTCCCAGGATCAGAGTTTTTTCCAACGAGTCAACTCTTCGCATGAGATGGCCAAAGTATTGGAGTTTCAGCTTTAGCATCAGTCCTTCCAATGAGCACCCAGGACTGATCTCCTTTAAGATGGACTGGTTGGATTTCTTTGTTTTACATAGCTACAATTTTTTCTTGCAATGAGAACTTTCAAGATATACTCTATTAGCAACTTTCAAATATGCAACATAGTATTATTGCAATCACCAATATTTCCTATTACATCACCAAACTTATTTACCTCATAACTGAGACTTTTATCTTTTGACCACCTCAACTAATTTCTCCCATATCCATCCCCCACAGTCAGTTTTAGGGTCAATCTTTCAAGAAAAATGCTCTCCAAAATTATATTGCAGGAGCAATAAACACACTTTGCTCCAGTTTTCTCCTGAGTCAATTCATAAATCATTTCTATCTCCTATAAATGATTAGATTGAAGTCACGATCAACCTGAGCAACCAGTTTAAAAAAAAATATATGGTCTTTTATTGCATGTTTTCTTCCAAGCCTCTTCCCACAATGACTCTGAATTTCTTCTCCAGTTGGTGGTCAGCAACAGAAATAGAGATCCTGAGGAAGACTGTGAGGACTTAGAAGGCACTAAGCACTCCTGCATTTACAGACGCCTGGGTCATGAAGAGTGATGCCAGGGGAGCATCTCCCACCTGAAGCTGAGGCTCACAAAAAACATGTCAGCCCAGAGTTACCGCTGACAGGACTATGCTCCCAATGATGAGGTCCTTTAGCAAGAAGATGAAAAGCAAAGTGATCATTCTGGCCCATTTGAAAGAAAACAAGGTCTTACTCTTGTATTCCCAAAGAATGGGGGTTGGTTTGTAGTGCTCAAATTAGTGGTATTTTGGGGATGCTGATAATTTAATTTTTGGCAGGAGGGACCCAAGTCAGTCCCTGGATGTTGCACGATGCAGAGGCTTGTATCCATGAAAGATGAGCTTGTTGTATAGTGAACAGGCCACCAGGCTGCTGTCAGGCTCGTGCTCCAGGTGTTACTGGGCAGAGGAAGAGTCAGAGAGAAGCCCCTCACATGGGCTGCCTTGTGTGTCTTGGTAAAGACACACAGAAGACTCTGAAGTCTTACCCGTGGCAAAAACAAGTTTATTAATGAAAGGACAGAACGAACACCTCAAGGGAGACGTGGGCCAAATCAAGAGAGGCACTGGCCCTAGAATGATGAGGTATGGGAGCTTTCAAGATAGGGTTTTCAAATATCCATCTACGTGGGACTGGAATAACAGTTTTGATTCAGTTGTATGTTACATAACAACAGACTCTCTTGTACATTTCTTTCCCATAATTCAATCTGCCATAATCAGATCTGTGAATGTATAGAGTATTTCTGAACCCTTCAAGGCTCTTGGCTGCCTAAGGTCACTTGACACAGCTGTGCATCAAAGGTGCATACACTGGTGCTGGAAAAGTCTCTGAGGTTATTTTGTAGAATATCTGTGAACGTCCCTGGATTGCACTGGGGCATGTCTTGGATGAGGCTGATATCAGCTTGAATTTTTTCCAGCTTGGAAATCCTTCCTTGCTTATCACACCTGACTTCCTACCTAACAATGGGAGACAGCCACAGTTTTGGTGAAGCTAGGGTGCTACTGAGGAGACGGGGCATAATTCCTGCACTGATTCATGGATGTTTCTGCCTTCTACAGAAGATGCTAAAGAGAAGACCCTGCCCCTCTATCTCCCCTCCACCCTCCTGTCCATGGAACGAGGTCAGTAGTGGTCAGTGTTTCCATTCCACTAAAGTCAAATTTACTACCCCTTGTATTCCTTTGGCAGTGCCTGTGGAGCCCAGACAGGCACAGAGAATGCTTATCACTTTCTCCACATTGCAGCTTCCTTGTGCTCAGACACATGGTGATCTCTGAGTGGCCCATGTACTGGACTTTGGAGGCTGACACAGTCCAGTCCCACCAGCTGCCTCAGTGAAGGAAGGTAGGAGTGAAATTGGACAGTCAGGGGAGTCCTGTATGTCCTTATTTCTCTTGCCAGGGCTAAGAACAAACCTGAGTCATTTGATGGCCCTAGCTTCCAAAACAGGCTCTGTGATTCTTCTTTAGGGAAACGGTGGTGGGGGGCAGTAAGAGTAGCTGAAATGTCCCACAAGATATGAATTTGCACCACTGTTATAAGTGTCCCCAAGGAGCCCTGGAATGTTCTCTGGAGATCACCAGGAATTAAATGAGACTTGTCAAGGGCTCAGCTGTCACCTTTAATTTTGAACTTGTTTTTAGATACACAGTTTTAACCAAGATAAGCAAGGTTTTTGTTGTTGTGTTTTCAAAATTAGCTGTTTTTTCTTATTATCTGTCTCCATGAATGTTAGTCACTCAGTCGTGTCCAGCTCTATGTGGTACAGCCCATGGACTGCACCCCGCCAGCCTTCTCATGGGATTTTCCAGGCAAGAATACTGGAGTGGGTAGCCATTCCCTTCTCAGGGTCTTCCTGACCCAAGGAGGATTTTTCTACATAAATATCCTAATTAAAAAAAAAAAAAGTCAAGAAACATGTAGCTCTAGTTGTAACTTTTGCAGAAAATTATAAAGGTCAATGACAGAAGAAAAATTAAAAAAATAGAATAACCAAGAAGATGAGATTATTAAAGATAAATGAGAGACTGTTATGGGGTTTGCAGCATAGTTAGACTATAATCAGATGGAGTAGTTTACTGAGGTATAGAGGCAAGACAACTGAATTGCAATGCAGGTGCCAGACCCTCAGAGTCCTCAGCAAACAGGTGAAACCATGCTGCTGAACGTTGAGAACATCAAATTCTCTATACAAATTACTCTTCCATTTCTTCTAAGAAAATAAACATTTTTAAAAGTGTAGAGTGGTTTCCTGGTTGCAAATTTTCTTCAGAGATATTTGTATAATCTAAATATTAATTTGTACAATTTGTTTTGTGGGTTTGTATAGAATGCTCTGATCAGTTATAAGTATACTAAAGTTATACATAAGGCATGGCTTCTTTTGAGTTAATTTATAAACAGAAATGCAAACTGAAGTTAACAGTGAAGAATACACACAATTTTAAAAGAAAGAAAGAAAAAAAAAAGTTCTCCAAGGATAATATACTCTGTGAACTGAGAATGAGGAGATATGTAACAAGAAGCAATAAATTCCAAGGTAAAGGCAAACAAACAAAATGTTTATTTGCATTTCCTTGAAAACTGATGCCTTCTTGCTTTAACGGGTTCCATTGCTGTTGCTGCTGCTAAGTCGCTTCAGCCATGTCCAACTCTGTGCAGCAAGATGGATGGCATCCCACAAAGCTCCCCTGTCCACAGGACTCTCCGGGCAAGAACACTGGAGAGGGTTGCCATTTCCTTCTCCAATGGGTTTCATTAGTAACTTACAAACAATTGCCAAGCGGAAGTCTCAAGTGGTTGCAAGAAAGCACAGGTGGCCTGGCAGTGCATTTAACAGATTTGAGTAATTCATGCCACTCTTTTCTAAAACCCCCAAACTAAGAATTTTTTACTTAGTCTGTCAAGAAAGAACAGAAACTACTTGTGAAACAAGTCTGTGCTGTGTTACAAATGATCCCAACTATAGTGAGTAAGCTGGACAGCATGTCTTCAGTTCGAGCCTTGCTACACATGTTGATGAGAAATCCATTCTCCAACAAGGAAGCATTCCAGCTCTCCCTGGATCGTTGTTTCCTATAACAATCCAAATCAATCCATCACCCAGTTGCTGGAGACTAGGCCTCACAATTAGACTTTGTCAAAGGAGTGTTTATATTATGAACAACCATCAACACGTGCAGCAAAAGAGTAAAAGCCTTTTCCATTTCTTTTTGCACTTTCCTATAAATCTTGAAGCTCTCGAAGGGCCTCTCTCCTAAGGCACTTCGTTGTTCTTCACAGAAGGGATAAATTTTCTATGTGCAGGTTTCTATAATGATCTCAGAATGAATTGTTGTCATTAGTCATAGCCTCTACACAAAACTCTTCATCTTGCTGAAGATATTTCGAGTTAAATTCCAAGAAACGGTCTTTGTTTGACTTGGAAATTTATGGAGAAGAAGAAGCAATTGACCTCTGTGTCCTTGAGAGAGGTAATTGAACAGGAGACTTTGGATTCCACTGAGTGATTCATTAATCATGGGAGTGATTCAAATGCGGAGGGAGAATGCTTTCTATTTCACACCAGAAAGTTGTTCAGAATAGAAAGAAACAATTATGATGGGGCTATGTCTAAAACTGCTTCCTCCCCAAGTGTCACTCTCCCCTTCCAAGTACCTCTTTTGCTAATGACCCCTGACCCCATCAGCTTTTCTCAGTCGTGGTGGATTTCAGTGTGAAAGGGCACAGGGGTATGCTGTATGCAGTCCTGAGGATCCCATCCTCTGCCCAACACACAGCCAAGGTTGCACCAAAGCTATCTTCACAATCAACAGAGCTAGTTATTGAACACCAATTAACTTATTTGATATTTAATCTGTTGTACCTTACTTATATCATCTTATTTAGTATTTATAATAATCCAATAGCTAGTCTTCTGGAGTAACCTCTGACCAAGGCCTGCAGTACTGATCAAAGTTCCATGGTGGGTGAGTAAGTAATTCTGGGGTGCCAGCCCAGGCTCATCAGAATCCCTGCAGGTGCCCATTTCTCTTCCTACTGATGACAGTCAGGTACTAATGGACCTCTGTTTGCTGTTTGTCTTAATGTCTTAAAGATTCTGGCTCTTTTTCTCTTTATGATTTGATCATTGTTCATTGCTTATGAAATGTTGAGCACAGTCTTTGTTACTGTTTTCAAATTTTTACTTTTCAGTGCTTCTCAGAGACTAGAATCTCCAAATGCAACATGATCTAAAAAAGAGCATTTTCTAACTAAACTGAGCATCCTTCAAATCCACAAATACTCTGTGCTGCAGTAACTTTCACACTGTAAAACATCTTGGTTCAGGACAGTGAGCTCACCACATCTGAGGAACTTTCACTACATGAGAAGCTACTGGGAATCCTGATTCAGAGACAGTCTTCCTGGATCTGAATCCTGACTCTGTGAAAATACTCATATTTCTTCACCTGTATATATTTCAGCTCTCTCATCTGTGAAATAAGGTCGATACAATGCTATTCCACAATGCCGTTAATCCTAATAAGAAAATCACGAGGCTGGGTCTTGGTACACAGTGACTATGCAACAAAGCATTCCTCTCATTCTACTGCTTCCCTCTCTCATAAAGAAGATATTGTCACCCAGGACTGAAGGAGACATCTGTGGCAATGCTAATCATGAGCAGTTCTTTGCTACTGCAATGGGAATGACCAGAAGTGTTCAGGAGCCCTCAAATTGCTAGAAGTACTAATTGAGTGATGCCCCATGACCAGCTAATCGAGAGATCAGTCACCATGCCTCCCAGGTACTTTGTCTTGAGAAATTCTTAGATGGTTATTTTTATTTGCATTATATCTGCTGTAAATCAGAAAGGGATGAAAAAACCAAAGTGAAAATGAATGTGAAAGTGAAAATCACTCAGTCACGTCTGATTGTTTGTGACCCCATGAACTATACAGTCTGTGGGATTTCCTAGGCATTTTCCCTATAAAAACACTGCTTTATATTACAGTATTTTAATAAGTACAGATGATTATTAACTCACTTCGTGTTACTTGAGTTATTGTGAATTATTGTGAGCTGCCCTAAACCAATTAGAGGCAAACAAAACAAAATTATATATATATATATATATATATTTGTGTGTGTGTGAAATTTAGGTAACATTCACATAAATATGACCATTTTAAAGTGAACGATTAGTTAGCATTCTGTACATTCACAGTGTTTTGCAACCACCTACTTTATTTAGTTCCAAAACATTTTTATCCCTTCCGAAGGTAATCCCATGGCAATGAAAGAGTTACTCTCTCCACCTTCTTCCAGCCCCTGACAATCACCAATCTGCTCTGTCTCTGTGGATTTACCTATTCTGATATTTCATATTGATGGAATCATATAATATGCCACTTTTAGAAACTGGTTTCTTTCACTTGGCAAAATGTTTTCAAGGTTCATCAACATGTGTGGAGCTTTTATCAGTGTTCCTCTTTTGATGACTGAACAATATTTCATGCTATGGATAGACCACAACTTGTCTATTCATTTATCTACTGATGGGCATTTAGATCTTTCCCGTATTTTGGTCATTGAAAATAATGCTGCTGTGAACATGAGTGTAGATGTACTTGTTTGATTATCTGTTCTCAATTCCTTTGACTATAAACCTAGCACTGTATCACAGGAAATGTTTTGGTCAATAATAGTGGTTGTCAAAGACATTTGAAATGTAAGATTTAATTAAAACCAGGCATAGATTAATTTCTGCTGGAAGAGGGATGTTATTAAACACATTAATTGACAGGTAGTAATCACACAACTCATTCTTTAGCTCAGTGACTTCCTAATGTTTTACCCTTTTAGATGTTTTTATAATGGCATTCTATAGGCATCGTGCAATCAGAAATATTTCTAAACCAATGGCTTGAAACAGGGCTGATTCCAGATCCAGCTATGAACACCATCTCCAAGAGATACATGGAATAGGCTTTAGTAGACACTACATTTTGATCAAGCAAGAGTGAGGTTATTTCCAAACTAGTGTAACTAACCCATGCATATTGCATAGTCTTAATTTCACCACTGAGAGTCAATTTCTAGCATTCAACACGTCCACTAACAAATTACTACATTTCGTCATAAAAAAACAATTTTTGCTTTCACTATTCAAGTTGGTTTTTGATTGATTGAAATATTGATAGTAAAATTCTGGTTTTAGCCTCTCCTATGAGAAGGATTTTTGATATAATCTCCTAATCATTGATAATTGTTAGCTGACAACCTCTGGGATTAAAGGTTAAACAAGGCTTTGTGTACACAACATCACATTCTTTATACACAGCATTTTACATAACTTGCAGCATGAGTCTTCAAACATCTCTAAGAGATAGATAGTACAACTACTTTGGTTTCATTTCTATAGCTAATACAAATGGCTTAAAAAATTGGCTTGTACAAATTTACATGAGGAACAAACAGGAGAACCAAGAATTTTGATTGTCTAGTGGAAATTTTTGGAGAAGGCAATGACACCCTACTTCAGTCCTCTTGCCTGGAAAATCCTATGGAGGAGCCTGGTAGACTGCAGTCCATGGGGTTGCTAAGGGTCAGACATAACTGAGCGACTTCACTTTCACTTTTCACTTTCATGAATTGGAGGAGGAAATGGCACTCCAGTGTTCTTGTCTGGAGAATCCCAGGGGCAGTAGAGCCTGGTGGGCTGCTGTCTATGGGGTCACACAGAGTCAGACACGACTGAGCGATTTTAGCAGCAGCAGCAGCAGTGGAAATTTTACTCATGTTTTTAAAAAAGTGGAAAGGCTTTTAAAAACTACTCAGTTCAGTTCAGTTGCTCAGTCGTGTCTGACTCTTTGTAACCCCATGAATCACAGAATACCAGGCCTCCCTGTCCATCAACAACTCCCGGATTTCACTCAGACTCATGTCCATCAGGTCCGTGATGCCATTCAGCCACATCATCCTCTGTTGCCCTATCTGCAGTGATTTTGCTGCTGCAACCGCTGATAAATCACTCCAGTCAGGTTTGATTCTGTGCGACCCCATAGACGGCAGCCCACCAGACTCCGCCATCCCTGGGATTTTCCAGGCAAGAATACTGGAGCAGGTTGCCATTTCCTTCTCCAATTCATGAAAGAGAAAAGTGAAAGTGAAGTCGCTTAGTCATGTCCGACTATTAGCAACCCCATGGACTGCAGCTTACCAGGCTCCTCCATCCACGGATTTTCCAGGCAAGAGGATTGGAGTGGGGTGCCATTGCTTTCTCCATGATTCTCAGTGATTTTGTGATTTTCAGTGATTCTCAGTGATTTTGGAGGCCCCCAAAATAAAGTCTGATACTCTTTCCACTAATTACCTGTCTATTTCCCATGAAGTGATGGGACCAGATGCCATCATCTTAGTATTCTGAATATTGAGCTTTAAGCCACACTTTTCACTCTCCTCTTTCACTTTCATCAAGAAGCTTTTTAGTTCCTCTTCACTTTCTGCCATAATGGTGGTATCATCTGCTTATATGAGATTACTGATATTTCTCCTGGCAATCTTGATTCCAGCTTGTGCTTCTTTCAGCTTAGTGTTTCTTACTATGTACTTTGCATTAAGTTAAACAAGCAAGGTGACAATATACAACCATGATGTAGTCCTTTCCCAATTTGGAAATATTCTGTTACTCCACGTCCAGTTCTAACTGTTGCTTCCTGACCTGCATATAGATTTCTCAAAAGGCAGGTCAGGTGGTCTGGTATTTCCATCTCTCAGAATTTTCCACAGTGTATTGTGGCCCACACAGTCTCTACACCTCTTAAAAACTACAACAGCAAACTTCTAAAGTATTTATAATCCTGAAGTCATATACTGCTATGGAAAAAAATAAAATTTTAAATAAAAGGAGTTTAAGATAAATTTTAATATTTTATTATCAGTAAGACTTCCTTTAATTCACTCAATTGTGGGGGATTTTTTTTTTTCCAACTGAGCTATATGGATGACAGTACTGGTGAAGCTGGGTTTTCAGGTAGATTATAAATAATATATCAGAAGATTCTTACATACAGTAACCATGTAGAAAGATAGCACTGTCAAGTACAATGTTATCTGTATCTCCTTAAAAGTGGGACTCATGAATACTTTTCTTGTACTTCAATGGATAATAGTATGCTTTTAAAATTATTTCTCATAGCTTTATGGTAAGTCATGGCATTCAATTCAGTTCAGTTCAGTTCAGTTCAGTCACTCAGCCGTGTCTGACTCTTTGCGACCCCATGAATTGCAGCACTTCAGGCCTCCCTGTCCATCACCATCTCCCAGAGTTCATTCAAACTCACGTCCATCGAGTCGGTGATGCCATCCAGCCACCTCATCCTCTGTTGTCCTCTTTTCCTCGTGCCTCCAATCCTTCCCAGCATCAGAGTCTTTTCGAATGAGTCTTGGTACGAGGTGGCCAAAGTACTGGAGTTTCAGCTTTAGCATCATTCCTTCCAAAGAACACCCAGGGCTGATCTCCTTTAGAACAGGCTGGTTGGATCTCCCTGCAGGCCAACGGACTCTCAAGAGACTTCTCAAACATCACAGTTCAAAAGCATAAATTCTTCGGTGCTCAGCTTTCTTCACAGTCCGACTCTCGCATCCATACATTACCACTGGGAAAACCATAGCATTGATTAGACGGACCTTTGTTGGCAAAGTAATGTCTCTGCTTTTGAATATGCTATCTAGATTGGTCATAATTTTCCTTCCAAGGAGTAAGCGTCATTTAATTTCATAGCTGTAATCACCATCTGCAGTGATTTTGCTGCTGCAACCGCTGATAAATCACTCCAGTCAGGTTTGATTCTGTGCGACCCCATAGACGGCAGCCCACCAGACTCCGCCATCCCTGGGATTTTCCAGGCAAGAATACTGGAGCAGGTTGCCATTTCCTTCTCCAATTCATGAAAGAGAAAAGTGAAAGTGAAGTCGCTTAGTCATGTCCGACTATTAGCAACCCCATGGACTGCAGCTTACCAGGCTCCTCCATCCACGGATTTTCCAGGCAAGAGGATTGGAGTGGGGTGCCATTGCTTTCTCCATGATTCTCAGTGATTTTGTGATTTTCAGTGATTCTCAGTGATTTTGGAGGCCCCCAAAATAAAGTCTGATACTCTTTCCACTAATTACCTGTCTATTTCCCATGAAGTGATGGGACCAGATGCCATCATCTTAGTATTCTGAATATTGAGCTTTAAGCCACACTTTTCACTCTCCTCTTTCACTTTCATCAAGAAGCTTTTTAGTTCCTCTTCACTTTCTGCCATAATGGTGGTATCATCTGCTTATATGAGATTACTGATATTTCTCCTGGCAATCTTGATTCCAGCTTGTGCTTCTTTCAGCTTAGTGTTTCTTACTATGTACTTTGCATTAAGTTAAACAAGCAAGGTGACAATATACAACCATGATGTAGTCCTTTCCCAATTTGGAAATATTCTGTTACTCCACGTCCAGTTCTAACTGTTGCTTCCTGACCTGCATATAGATTTCTCAAAAGGCAGGTCAGGTGGTCTGGTATTTCCATCTCTCAGAATTTTCCACAGTGTATTGTGGCCCACACAGTCTCTACACCTCTTAAAAACTACAACAGCAAACTTCTAAAGTATTTATAATCCTGAAGTCATATACTGCTATGGAAAAAAATAAAATTTTAAATAAAAGGAGTTTAAGATAAATTTTAATATTTTATTATCAGTAAGACTTCCTTTAATTCACTCAATTGTGGGGGATTTTTTTTTTTCCAACTGAGCTATATGGATGACAGTACTGGTGAAGCTGGGTTTTCAGGTAGATTATAAATAATATATCAGAAGATTCTTACATACAGTAACCATGTAGAAAGATAGCACTGTCAAGTACAATGTTATCTGTATCTCCTTAAAAGTGGGACTCATGAATACTTTTCTTGTACTTCAATGGATAATATTATGCTTTTAAAATTATTTCTCATAGCTTTATGGTAAGTCATGGCATTCAATTCAGTTCAGTTCAGTTCAGTTCAGTCACTCAGCCGTGTCTGACTCTTTGCGACCCCATGAATTGCAGCACTTCAGGCCTCCCTGTCCATCACCATCTCCCAGAGTTCATTCAAACTCACGTCCATCGAGTCGGTGATGCCATCCAGCCACCTCATCCTCTGTTGTCCTCTTTTCCTCGTGCCTCCAATCCTTCCCAGCATCAGAGTCTTTTCGAATGAGTCTTGGTACGAGGTGGCCAAAGTACTGGAGTTTCAGCTTTAGCATCATTCCTTCCAAAGAACACCCAGGGCTGATCTCCTTTAGAACAGGCTGGTTGGATCTCCCTGCAGGCCAACGGACTCTCAAGAGACTTCTCAAACATCACAGTTCAAAAGCATAAATTCTTCGGTGCTCAGCTTTCTTCACAGTCCGACTCTCGCATCCATACATTACCACTGGGAAAACCATAGCATTGATTAGACGGACCTTTGTTGGCAAAGTAATGTCTCTGCTTTTGAATATGCTATCTAGATTGGTCATAATTTTCCTTCCAAGGAGTAAGCGTCATTTAATTTCATAGCTGTAATCACCATCTGCAGTGATTTTGCTGCTGCAACCGCTGATAAATCACTCCAGTCAGGTTTGATTCTGTGCGACCCCATAGACGGCAGCCCACCAGACTCCGCCATCCCTGGGATTTTCCAGGCAAGAATACTGGAGCAGGTTGCCATTTCCTTCTCCAATTCATGAAAGAGAAAAGTGAAAGTGAAGTCGCTTAGTCATGTCCGACTATTAGCAACCCCATGGACTGCAGCTTACCAGGCTCCTCCATCCACGGATTTTCCAGGCAAGAGGATTGGAGTGGGGTGCCATTGCTTTCTCCATGATTCTCAGTGATTTTGTGATTTTCAGTGATTCTCAGTGATTTTGGAGGCCCCCAAAATAAAGTCTGATACTCTTTCCACTAATTACCTGTCTATTTCCCATGAAGTGATGGGACCAGATGCCATCATCTTAGTATTCTGAATATTGAGCTTTAAGCCACACTTTTCACTCTCCTCTTTCACTTTCATCAAGAAGCTTTTTAGTTCCTCTTCACTTTCTGCCATAATGGTGGTATCATCTGCTTATATGAGATTACTGATATTTCTCCTGGCAATCTTGATTCCAGCTTGTGCTTCTTTCAGCTTAGTGTTTCTTACTATGTACTTTGCATTAAGTTAAACAAGCAAGGTGACAATATACAACCATGATGTAGTCCTTTCCCAATTTGGAAATATTCTGTTACTCCACGTCCAGTTCTAACTGTTGCTTCCTGACCTGCATATAGATTTCTCAAAAGGCAGGTCAGGTGGTCTGGTATTTCCATCTCTCAGAATTTTCCACAGTGTATTGTGGCCCACACAGTCTCTACACCTCTTAAAAACTACAACAGCAAACTTCTAAAGTATTTATAATCCTGAAGTCATATACTGCTATGGAAAAAAATAAAATTTTAAATAAAAGGAGTTTAAGATAAATTTTAATATTTTATTATCAGTAAGACTTCCTTTAATTCACTCAATTGTGGGGGATTTTTTTTTTTCCAACTGAGCTATATGGATGACAGTACTGGTGAAGCTGGGTTTTCAGGTAGATTATAAATAATATATCAGAAGATTCTTACATACAGTAACCATGTAGAAAGATAGCACTGTCAAGTACAATGTTATCTGTATCTCCTTAAAAGTGGGACTCATGAATACTTTTCTTGTACTTCAATGGATAATATTATGCTTTTAAAATTATTTCTCATAGCTTTATGGTAAGTCATGGCATTCAATTCAGTTCAGTTCAGTTCAGTTCAGTCACTCAGCCGTGTCTGACTCTTTGCGACCCCATGAATTGCAGCACTTCAGGCCTCCCTGTCCATCACCATCTCCCAGAGTTCATTCAAACTCACGTCCATCGAGTCGGTGATGCCATCCAGCCACCTCATCCTCTGTTGTCCTCTTTTCCTCGTGCCTCCAATCCTTCCCAGCATCAGAGTCTTTTCGAATGAGTCTTGGTACGAGGTGGCCAAAGTACTGGAGTTTCAGCTTTAGCATCATTCCTTCCAAAGAACACCCAGGGCTGATCTCCTTTAGAACAGGCTGGTTGGATCTCCCTGCAGGCCAACGGACTCTCAAGAGACTTCTCAAACATCACAGTTCAAAAGCATAAATTCTTCGGTGCTCAGCTTTCTTCACAGTCCGACTCTCGCATCCATACATTACCACTGGGAAAACCATAGCATTGATTAGACGGACCTTTGTTGGCAAAGTAATGTCTCTGCTTTTGAATATGCTATCTAGATTGGTCATAATTTTCCTTCCAAGGAGTAAGCGTCATTTAATTTCATAGCTGTAATCACCATCTGCAGTGATTTTGCTGCTGCAACCGCTGATAAATCACTCCAGTCAGGTTTGATTCTGTGCGACCCCATAGACGGCAGCCCACCAGACTCCGCCATCCCTGGGATTTTCCAGGCAAGAATACTGGAGCAGGTTGCCATTTCCTTCTCCAATTCATGAAAGAGAAAAGTGAAAGTGAAGTCGCTTAGTCATGTCCGACTATTAGCAACCCCATGGACTGCAGCTTACCAGGCTCCTCCATCCACGGATTTTCCAGGCAAGAGGATTGGAGTGGGGTGCCATTGCTTTCTCCATGATTCTCAGTGATTTTGTGATTTTCAGTGATTCTCAGTGATTTTGGAGGCCCCCAAAATAAAGTCTGATACTCTTTCCACTAATTACCTGTCTATTTCCCATGAAGTGATGGGACCAGATGCCATCATCTTAGTATTCTGAATATTGAGCTTTAAGCCACACTTTTCACTCTCCTCTTTCACTTTCATCAAGAAGCTTTTTAGTTCCTCTTCACTTTCTGCCATAATGGTGGTATCATCTGCTTATATGAGATTACTGATATTTCTCCTGGCAATCTTGATTCCAGCTTGTGCTTCTTTCAGCTTAGTGTTTCTTACTATGTACTTTGCATTAAGTTAAACAAGCAAGGTGACAATATACAACCATGATGTAGTCCTTTCCCAATTTGGAAATATTCTGTTACTCCACGTCCAGTTCTAACTGTTGCTTCCTGACCTGCATATAGATTTCTCAAAAGGCAGGTCAGGTGGTCTGGTATTTCCATCTCTCAGAATTTTCCACAGTGTATTGTGGCCCACACAGTCTCTACACCTCTTAAAAACTACAACAGCAAACTTCTAAAGTATTTATAATCCTGAAGTCATATACTGCTATGGAAAAAAATAAAAT
>SJYC01118152.1:0-71266 GCA_006408675.1 Madoqua kirkii | reverse complement strand
ACTTCAGCTTCTTCAGTGCTACTCTTTGGGGCATAGACTTGGATTACTGTGATATTGAATGGTTTGCCTTGGAGACGAACAGAGATCATTCTGTTGTTTTTGAGATTGCATCCAAGTACTCCATTTCAGACTCTTTTGTTGACCATGATGGCTACTCCATTTCTTCTGAGGGATTCCTGCCCACAGTAGTAGATATAATGGTCATCTGAGTTTAATTCACCCATTCCAGTCCATTTTAGTTTGCAGATTCCTAGAATGTCAACGTTCACCCTTGCCATCTCTTGTTTGACCACTTCCAATTTGCCCTGATTCATGGACCTGAGATTCCAGGTTCCTATGCAATATTGCTCTTTACAGCATTGGACCTTGCTTCTATGACCAGTCACATCCACAGCTGGGTATTGGTTTTGCTTTGGCTCCATCCCTTCATTCTTTGTGGAGTTATTTCTCCACTGATATCCAGTAGCATATTGGGCACCTACTGACTTGGGGAGTTCCTCTTTCAGTATCCTATCATTTTGCCTTTTCATATTGTTCATGGGGTTGTCAAGGCAAGAATACTGAAGTGGTTTGCCATTCCCTTCTCTAGTGGACCACATTCTGTCAGACCTCTTTACCACAACCCTCCTGTCTTGGGTGGCCCCACAGGGCATGGCTTAGTTTCATTGAGTTAGACAAGGCTGTGGTTCTAGTGTGATTAGATTGACTAGTTTTCTGTGAGTATGGTTTCAGTGTGTCTGCCCTCTAATGCCCTCTTGCAACACCTACTGTCTTACTTGGGTTTCTCTTTCCTTGGACTTGGAGTATCTCTTCATGGCTGGTCCAGCAAAGCGCAGCTGCTGCTCCTTACCTTGGATGAGAGGTATCTGCTCACCACCACCCCTCCTGACCTTAAGTATGTAGTAGCTCCTCTAGGCCCTCCTGCGCCCACACAGCCAGCACTTCTTGGAAGTGGAGTAGCTCCTCTCAGCCGAGAAGGAGAAAAGGAGAAAGTAGTGACAGGTTTCCTCTTCTTGGGATCCAAAATCACTGCAAATGGTGACTGCGGCCATGAAATCAGAAGACAGTTGCTTCTTGGCAGGAAAGTGATGACAAACCTAGACAGTGTGTTGAAGAGCAGAGGCATTACTCTCTCAACAAAGCTCCATATAGTCAAGGCTACAGTCTTCCCAGTGACCACATACAGCTGCGAAAGCTGGACCATAAAGTAGGCAGCACCAAAGAATTGATACCTTCGAACTATGGTGCTGAAGAAGACTCCTGACGGCCTCTTGCACAGCAAGGAGACCAAAGCAGTCAATCTTCAGGGAACTCAACTGTGAATATTCACTGGAAGGACTGACACTGAAGCTGAAGCTCCAGTATTTTGGTCATGTGATGCAAACAGATGATTCATTGGAAAAGTCCCTGATGATGGGAAAGATTGAGGACAGAAGGAGAAGAGGGCATCAGAGGATGAGATGCCAAGATGACATCACTGATGCAATGAACATGAACTTGGGCAAACTCCGGAAGATGGTGAGGGACAGGGAGGCCTAGTATGCTGCAGTCTGTGGGGTCACATGGGGTCACGCAACTGGGTGACTGAGCAACAGCAACAACATATAGTATGCATATTCCTGAATCATAGCATGTATCATATCATATTAAAAATTATCGGTTTTGCATTTCCCCATCAGTCCAGTAGTTAAGACTCCATACTTCCAATGCAGGGGGCGTGGGTTTGATCTCTGATTGGGAAAGTTGTGCGTGCCACACAGCATGATCTCCCCCCAAAAAAGTGTATGTCTTCATGTCTATCTCCACCAATTAAATCACTCTGAGAACAGGATCCTGATCTTGCCCGTGTTTGTGCCCCCAACACCTAGCACAGAACAAGTCCTCAGTAAATGTTTGTTTTCCATAAATGTCAGCCCTAGCCCCATTGCATATATCAGTATGCCCTCAATAAACATCTGATGAATATATAAATGAATGACTTGGCAATTTATTGAAGAGGAATAAGGAAAGCAGAATTTGAAACAGCTGAGGTTCTTCATCTTAGTAACAAGGAGGCTGGTGATACATTAAATGAGAATGGAAACAGAGGACTAGTTTCAAGATAAAAATTATTTATTGCTTTAGCATGAGTTGGTTTTTGGAAAGGTAGGAAAAGACATCCCTTCACCGTTTTTTCTCAGATTCTTGAACAGGTCAACACTTTTGGACAGCATTGTGGGCGAGGTGAATCTATTTATAAGTCATAATTGAAAGAAGATATGATGATGTGGCAAGGATCGCTCAGAAAGTACCAAGAGGGAAGAAAAAAAAGACAAGGACAGAATCATCAGGAATGTCTGCATTTCAGAGAGGGAAGTAGAAGTGTTCCCAATAAAAGAAATGAGTAACAGCCTCCTAGAACTAGAAAACCAATCAAGATGTATGTCATGAACTCCAAGGGAAATAAGTTTTAAGAAAGGAGTCAATTGTCAGAAGTCACATGACAGTGTGGTCTTGTAACAAGTAAGATGGTTAAAAGAGAAAATGCCACTAGACTTGTTCTCTGAAATATAGCTTTAGTAGGCATGTCTATTAAAGTTATTTTCTAGAAGCTTGAGAAAGAAAGAGAGATTATAGTAATACAAAGGAGATTGTGAAAGCTTTCACTTTATAATTACAAACATATATGCATTTTATAAGAAATTTAAGTATTCAGAAAAATATAAATTATAGAAATCTTTGCCTTGGTAACTCTATTTCTACTTCTCTGGTTTATTTTTCCATCCAGAACTTAAAAAATATTTTTGTAGATTTTGTTTTACAAAAATGAGATCACAGTATACCTTCTCTTATTGCAAATTGCTATTTTCTAACTATATAATATGTCATGAAGTTTATTCACAGTGGTGTAGAGAACTACCTCATCCTTTTTTATTTATTTATTTATTTTTTAATTGAGGTTTAGTTGATTTACAATATTGTATTAGTTCAGCTGTGTGACATAATGATTCAAAATTTAGATTATGTTCATCTAAAAGTGAACTGAAGTGAAAGTCACTCAGTCATGTCCAGGTCTTTGTGACCCCATGGACTATACAGTCCATGGAATTCTCCAGGCCAGAATACTGGAATAGGCAGCCTTTCCTTTCTCCAGGGGATCTTTCCAACCCAGGGATCGAACCCAGGTCTCCTGCATTGCAGGCGGATTCTGAGCCACAAGGGAAGCCCAAGTTATTTGTAAAATAGTGATTATATTCCCACCAACTTTCTCCCATTTGGTAGGTTGTCTTTTGTTTCTTCAGTGGGTTCTTTTGCTATACAAAAGCTTTTAAGTTTAATTGCTGTTGTTGTTTAGTCACTAAGTCATGTCTGACTCTTTTGCAACCCCATGGACTATAGACAATTAGGCTCCTCTGTCCATAGGCAAGCAAGAATACTGGAGTGTGTTGCCATTTCCTTCTCCAAGGATAAGTATAATTAGGTCCCACTTTCTTATTTTTGTTTTTATTTTCTTTGCTTAAGAGACAGAGCCAAAAAAAAATTACTACAGTTTATGTCAAAGATCGTTCTGCCTGTTTTCTTCTAGGAGTTTTTGTATATAGAGCGAGTCAACTTTTCCCATTTGGTAGGTTGTCTTTTGTTTCTTCAGTGGGTTCTTTTGCTATACAAAAGCTTTTAAGTTTAATTGCTGTTGTTGTTTAGTCACTAAGTCATGTCTGACTCTTTTGCAACCCCATGGACTATAGACAATTAGGCTCCTCTGTCCATAGGCAAGCAAGAATACTGGAGTGTGTTGCCATTTCCTTCTCCAAGGATAAGTATAATTAGGTCCCACTTTCTTATTTTTGTTTTTATTTTCTTTGCTTAAGAGACAGAGCCAAAAAAAAATTACTACAGTTTATGTCAAAGATCGTTCTGCCTGTTTTCTTCTAGGAGTTTTTGTATATAGAGCGAGAAATTTTTCTAACTCCACTGTTGTTTATGTAATTCTGTGGGGTAACTTTTTATAAGTACAGTTGTAAGAGGGTAGGTACACTTTTATCTTGTAGTGACAAGTCACTCACCAAAGGGTTATCCCAGTTTGCAGTTTCTCGTGCCCACACTTTGTCTGACGCTGAGTATTATTATAACTTTCCCACTTAAGGGAACAGTTTTTGGATTAGGTTTAGGTTTTGGTTTTTAATGAAATGTCCGGTCTTATTTGTAATCCTGATAAAGCACAGAGAAGTTTGTAAGTGATTAAAAAAAAAAAAGGAGATGACTGGCAGGCCATAGTCACAAGGGCGTGGGTCAAATGGTACCAAGAGTATGAGTGAAAGGTATGATTTTCTTTTGAGGTTTTTTTAATAATTCTGTTTATTTTTGGCTGTGCTGGGTCTTCACTGCTGCACAAGCTTTTCTCTAGTTGTGACAAGCAGGCACTCCTGTCTAGTTGTGGCGCACAGGTTTCTCATTGCAGAGCATAGGCTCAGGAGTTGTGGTGCTCAGGCTTAGTTGCTCCACAGCATGTGGAATCTTCCAAGATCAGGGGTCAAACCTGTGTCTCCTGCATTGACAAGCAAATTCTTTACCACTGAACCACCGGGGAAGCCCCTTCTTCAGAGATGTTAATAGAAGAATAGTAGATGGGTAAATTTGAAGTAAATGCAAATGAAAGAAGAAAATTTTTGTATAATCGTCTTTATTTCAGAGAAATTAGAATCCAGGTTCCTAGGATGGGATTTGGAATAAAGGTACAGACAAACCTCTGTGTAAAATGGAAGGGAGGATTCTGTATTGGGAATGATCAATACTGGCTAGTATTGGGAGAGTGAGTGACCTGAGAATGTATGACTTGGGGGAATCCAGTAGTCTTGGTGATGTTAACTTTTCTGTAAGAATAAGTAGAGATGTAGTTATTGAATTTGCCAGGATTTGGGACTTCTGGGTTGTGGTAAATTTATCTTACATTCACAATGATGTAGTTTTATTCTCCTGTCTTCCTGCCACATGAAAAGAAGTTTTATGAGCTAAGATACACGTTCATTGGCAGGTCAATAAGGAAAAGTGACCCTTGGGTTCTGGTAAAAAAAAAAATTTAAGCTCCTAAATTTAATACACTGCTTTATGCCCATATAAAACCATACTGCTAACAGTTTTAGTTTTTTCATACCACTGTGAACATAAAGCTATATAATATATTGACCTTTATTAATAAATTATGGTGTGAGCAAACATTACTAAAATTTCTGATCCACGCAAAACAAGCCCAGTGACTGACAGGCTTATGTGATTTGAATCCTGGTCAAGGGCCTCATGGGATTCGTAATGGATCCAGTAATACTCCATCAACTTGTTCTAGTCTAGAGATTGCCTCTCTTTCTGGGAAGTTAATATTACTCTTTGAATAAATTATTTTTCTTCATTTTAATTTTCACATTGTTTATGGTCGTAGGCAAGACAAAACGAAGGTATCACGAGATTGTGGTGAGCTTCAATTAGAAGGAAGGGACTGGTAAAATAGTAAGAGATGCACATCATTATAACATTTCTCTCTAAAAAGTAAAATGTTCCGAGAGGAATTGTGCTAATGGTGGGAACATATTTTATAAGAGAAAAACATAT
The DNA here is from genome assembly GCA_006408675.1 of Madoqua kirkii. NCBI lineage: Eukaryota > Metazoa > Chordata > Mammalia > Artiodactyla > Bovidae > Madoqua > Madoqua kirkii. The sequence goes on along the minus strand of SJYC01118152.1, from coordinate 65,683 downwards.
GCATGTGTGTTTATTTTCATTAAAATTTCTTTTACTCCATATTTGTCTTGTTGACTTATAATGAAATTATATGAGGACAGAGACCAGTTCTCTCACATGCATTATAGTACTATTCCTCATATACTCTGAGTACATAATAAATATCATAACAATCGAAAACGAGAAACACAAATGCATTTTGAAGCAAACTGGTGATATTTTAATTCCTTATGTTCATTTTTAGTACTCAGAAACATTTTAGTTATGCAAGTCTTGTTTTAGCACACTTTTTATTTCTTCAGATACTCTGGTTCTTAGTCATAGTCTGTGGCTTTATTAGCAGTTTCATGAGTCTGACGCTTATTTCCCCAATTCCAAATATAAACTTTTGAGGATAAAAACCACAACTCCAGAATTGTTTTGGCAGGACACAGAACAGGTCTTCAGTAAAATTTTTAAATTATACATCAGTAAAAAAATAAGAAAAAGTTTCTACTGCCATGAATTGCATTTCAACTCATGCTGAATTTATATGCTTTTTTGTGATCCATTCCCCCTTCTGTGCTCTCTATAGCTCACTCATGTTTATTCTTTTCAGTTTATTGAAGTCAGAGTGTGATGACTGGACACTTGGAACATCACCGTCCAGCAAAAAGTGCCAAGGCTCCACTAACAGTGGAGCAAGTAGAAGGGATAAGAAGACAGTTGGGTTTCAGTCACAGATGGAAGATGATGCCCTGTGGACCAGTCAGAAGAAAGATGCATGTCCATCCCAAAGAGGTGAGCTCAGCATCTGCAGTAGCAAAAGGGGAAGCTTTGGGGGCCAGGTTGCTAGTGGTTGCTAGCAGTCAACTCCAGATAATTTCCTGTCACCCTGGAGCAAGAGTTAAACGTGTTACAAACTAACATGCACCTGCAAGGCCACAGGTAACACATCTCCTGGATCAGTGAATTGCATCAACAGTTCTCTTAGAACACTCATGAGAAACTATCTAATGCAAGCAGCTAACTGTAAGAATTATTCAGCAGTAAATATGTTCATCAGTTCAGTTCAGTCACTCAGTCCTGTCCGACTCTTTGCGACCCCATGAATCACAGCACGCCAGGCCTCCCTGTCCATCACCAACTCCCAGAGCTTACTCAAACTCATGTGCATCGAGTTGGTGATGCCATCCAGCCATCTCATCCTCAGTTGTCCCCTTCTCCTCCTGCCCCCAACCCCTCCCAGCATCAGGGTCTTTTCCAATGAGTCAACTCTTCGCATGAGGTGGCCAAAAAGTACTGGAGTTTCAGCTTTAGCATGGTCATAGACACAAAATAATACTTAAAATGAATAAAGAGGACCAGAAATTGAACATGAATCTTTGCTGGGAAAGTAAACTCTAACAACTGCAATTAATCCTCAATTAACTGGAAATATGAGGAGAGTGGAAGAGAGGTCACTGTGGCTCAAACAGAACCTTGTAAGGCTTAAGCGTGTATTGCCTAGCAGTCTTTGAAGTACCAGTAATTCTTTCTATTTTATATGTGGTAGATATTTTAAGAGTTATACATAACTATATGGAATATTAAGTGAAGCAGTTAAATTTAATTTCATATCCCAGTTGTTTCTGAAGTGGTTTTTGGTTAATCTCTCCTGGAATCATTAAAGGAAGGACTCTGGGACAGAAAGGAACAAGTCTGAGCTTTATTGGCCCCAAAAGGTCTCAGAGCCCACTTCTCTTTACTCCTCTTTCCCAGACATCTTTCTTGCCTGTTCACAACCATTAACCTCGATTTCCTCCTTGTTTACCTCTTTTTACTGGGCTAGCTAGCACTGTCCACTGCTAGTGTTAACCAACCAATTTCTCATAATCTCTCAAGTCACTCTCACATCTATTTATTTGAGAATTGGACAGTGCTTTATGACATCTTCCTGGGGCTTCCCTGGTGGCTCAAATGGTAAAGAATCTACTTGCAATTTAGAAGACTCGGGTTCAATCCCTAGGTTGGGAAGATCCCTTGGAAAAGGAAATGGCAGCCCACTCCAATCTTCTAGTCTGGAGAATTTCATGGACAGAAGAACTGCAGTCCATGGAGTTGCAAAGAGTCAGGCACCACTGAGCAACTAATACTTTACTTTTATGAGATCTTGTAGGTATACTGTTCTCCGCCTTTCCTTATCAACTGCCAGCTTTGTCACGTTTTTGGTTTTAATTATGATTAATCTAGAAACCATTTAGTCCTCTCCCAGATAATTAAAAGAAGGTAATTAGTCCAAATTTCAGAAGGGAGACTATCCACAATTTGAAAAAAGAGCAAAGGTACATTTCGTTTGATATAGGACAAAAGTTCTGCAGACCTCTACTGTTTTAGGACAATTTAGAACAACTCTTGTCTTTTTAGACTTTGCTACCAGAAACAGAAATGAAGCTGAGGAGACTTTGTATCTGAGATGGAATCTTGTCCACTTTGTCTGTTAGTCGTCCTTCAGAGATGGGACATTCTTACTTTTGGCTTCTTCTCTTCTTAGTCACTGCACTTTGAAGAGTGGAGAACCAGTCAAAGTCGCTGAGGCCGTTACACTGCAAGGCTCAACATAGTCTTCTGTTAAACTGACAACAAACTTGTGATCGGTGTCAGCACTGAAATAAAATAGCAATATGAGAAAATTTAGTGTAATAGCAAAGGGACAAGTAACTTGTGTTATTGGCTGAGACCACAGCAACATTAAAAAGCTGCAATTGAAAAGGCACTTTGAGAAAGGTGTCATCAGGCCAGCCCCACTGTGGAGGTTAATCTCTCCCAGGCCCAGCTACAGAAGCCGGAAGTCTACAAAGGGCTTGTGCCGTATGGCTCCCTCACCAAAAAAAAAATCAATTTCTAATTTGAAACAAAATCATTTTTGACTAACGGGATTCAGAACCCATTACTTTTTGCTGTGTAGTCTGCTGACATTTCAGCACTTTCTGTTGTGCACAGTGAATCCTAATAGTCATTTTATAATGTTACTAGACCAATCAATTTAACCAAGAGAAAGCTGTTACGATTCTGCAGTTTCCAGGCACAGTTCACTCGTGGTTTTATTTTTTTCATTATTCTTTTTTTTCCTTCCCCCTTTTTTGAGGGGTCGTGGGGGAGGATTTATTGCATTATAATGAGAAAAATAGAAAATTTTTCATCTTTTTAAAAGTGTTCTGCTTCAAAGTATTCACAGTAATTATTAACTTTTTCTTCTACTCGCAAGAAGTGCTGTCTTGTATTTTTCCCTTCTTTTATTCTAATATGGAGAGAAAAGCAAAATGATGGTATAGCTGATCACTGAGGAGCTGAAGTTGCCCCTTGGAGCTGTTCTGCCCGTTGCAGGGCTGGTGGTACACACAGATCACAGTACAGGGCAAGGTTATTGCACTGGCATTTGCAGTGAGAGACAGACTTCCCCAAGGTGTGCTGTAGCAGGATCAGACACCCCGTTTAGCATAAGGCCAATGACCTAACACTAATTGCCTAAGTTACACTGCTTGGTTTAGCATCTCCTTAATTGCTTTCCGCTTTTTAGCGTGTCTGAATTTTTAAACATGTTATTCTTCTGTTTCATATCCTTTGTTACTTTTGTTGTCCTTTAATCATTAAGTACTACACAGGACATTTACTGCAGGACCATTAATCTTTATTATCAGTCTCTTACTCCCTACCTTTTCTATCCGCCTCACCATTCTGTCAACTTTATTAATACCAAACACATTAAAAAAAAAAAAAAAGGCCTGATTCTTATCTCAAGAAATAACCTTGTGATTGTGAAAATATCAGTACAGTACAGTATTGTCAGAATTATGCTTGAGATGTAAATTGTTTTTCAATTATCAATGCTTGGAATGTTCTTAGTTGCCTTTATTGAGCTCTGTGGAACAAAGAGACTTACTAAGGAAAATCCAAACTTGAATCAAAAACTTTTAAGTTGGCAGAGACCAACACAATATTATAAGCAATTATCTTCCAATTAAAAAAAATCATAATTTAAGGAAAAGAACTTTTAAGCCAAAATCATAAATTTAAAAATACCCACTCTTCATTCTTCAGTTTTCCTCCCTCCTGAGCAGTGTTTTTATTCTTTTCTAGCTTGCCTAGACCCTCTCCTTTCTGAACAATCACTGATTCTTATTCCTGAGTCAGGATGAAAAGCCATCCCAAAGCCCAGTACTACATTTAGAGCTAGCTCCTGTTTGTTTCTCTGTCATCAGTTTCTCACTCCCCTTAACATTTTGAGAGAGTTTGAGAAAGGCTGAACCTAGAGTGACTATGGCTTACATTCTATATGTCCTCTAACTGATATGGATGCTTCCTGTTGGGAAAGGCTGACTGGAGGAAACTGGGTATTGTTCTAATGGGTCTTGTTCTAAATCTTTAATCCAATTTTCTGTTGATGGGCGAGGCTGTGTTCCCTCCCTGTTTGGCCTGAGACCAAACTATGGTGGAGGTAATGAAGATAATGGCGCCCTCCTTCAAAAGGTCCTGTGCACCCACTGCCTCACTCAGTGCCCCTGACCCTGCAGCAGGCCATCGCTGATCCATGCCTCCCCCAGAGACTCCTGGACACTCACAGGCAAGTCTATTTTAGTCTCTTATGGGGTCGCTGCTCCTTTCTGCTGGTCCTGCTGTGCACAAGGTTTTGTTTGTGCCCTCCAAGAGTCTGTTTCCCCAGTCCTGTGTAAGTTCTGTAATCAAATCCCACTGGCCTCTAAAGTCAAATTCCCTGGAGGTTCTCAGTCCCTTTGCCAGATCCCCAGGTTGGGAAATCTGTTGTGGGTCCTAGAACTTAACAGTGTAAGAATTTCTTTGGTATAATTGTTCTGCACTTTGTGGGTTGCCTGCCTGGTGGCTCTATGGTGGGGTTAATGGCGACCTCCTCCCAGAGGGCTTATGCCACAGGCTGTGTGACCCAAGTAGCGGCACCCAGAGTCCCTGCCCCTGTGGCAGGCCACTATTGACCCATACCTCCACAGGAGACACTCAGACTCAGTTCTGGAAGTTTGAAAAATCAGGAGAATACCAGAAAAACATCTCCTTCTGCTTTATTGATTACACAAAAGCCTTTAACTGTGTAGATCACAACCAACTATGGAAAATTCTTCAAGAGGTGGGAATACCAGCACACCTTACCTGCCTCCTGAGAAGTCGGTATGCAGGTCAAGAAGCAACAGTTAGAACCAGACATGAAACATGGACTGGCTCAGAATTGGGAAAGGAATACATCAAGGCTGTATTTTGTCACCCTGCTTATTTAATGTATATGTATTGTACATAATGCAAAATGCCAGGCTGGATGAAGCACAAGCTGGAATCAAGATTGCCAGGAGGAATGTCAATATCCTCAGATATGCAGATGACAGACACCACTCTCATCGCAGAAAGTAAAGAGAAACTAAAGAGCTTCTTGATGAAGGTGAAAGAGGAGAATGAAAAAGCTGGCTTAAAACTCAACATTCAAAAACCTAAGATCATGCCATCCAGTCCCCTCACTTCATGGCAAATAGATGGGAAACAATGGAAACAGTGACAGACTTTATTTTGGGCAGGCTCCAAAATCACTGCAGATGGTGACTGCAGCCGTGAAATTAAAAGATGCTTGCTCCTTGGAAGAAAAGATGTGACACACCTGGACAGCATATTTAAAATCAGATACATTACTTTGCCAACAATGGTCTGTCTAGTCAAAGCTATGGTTTTTCCTATAGTCATGTACAGATGTGAGACTTGGACTATAAAGAAAGCTGAGTGCCAAAGAATCGATGCTTTTGAACTGTGGTGTTGGAAAAGACTCTTGAGAGTCCCTTGGACTGCAAGAAGACCCAACCAGTCCATCCTAAAGGAAATCAGTCTTGAATGTTCATTGGAAGGACTGATGCTGAGGCTGAAACTCCAATACTTTGGCCACCTGATGCAAAGAACTGACTTCTTGGAAAAGACCCTGATGCTGGGAAACATTTAAGGCAGGAAGAGAAGGGGACAACAGAGGATGAGATGGTTGGATGGCATCACTGACTCAGTGGTCATGAGTGTGAGCAACCTCTGAGAGCTGATGATAGACAGGGAGGCCTGGTGTGCTACAGTCCATGGGGTTGCAAAGAGTCAGACAGAATGAAGCAACTGAACTGAACTGAACCTAGAGTAAGTTGGATTTACCTGATGATATTGACCATGCCCTGCATTTTGTCTCTCAAGTTTTCTAGTTTATATAATATACAACAGCTGTCACTGGTTGAGACTTACGAACAAAGCCAGTGGAGGTGATGAAATTCCAGTAGAGCTATTTCAAATCCTGAAAGATGATGCTGTGAAAGTGCTGCACTCAATATGCCAGCAAATTTGGAAAACTCAGCAGTGGCCACAAAACTGGAAAGGTCCGTTTTCATTCCAATCCCAAAGAAAGGTAATGCCAAAGATGCTCAAACTACCACACAATTGCACTCATCTCACACACTAGTAAAGTCATGCTCAAAATTCTCCAAGCCAGGCTTCAGCAATACATGAACCGTGAACTTCCAGATGTTCAAGCTGGTTTTCGAAAAGGCAGAGGAACCAGAGATCAAATTGCCAACATCCGCTGGATCATCGAAAAAGCAAGAGAGTTCCAGAAAAACATCTACTTCTGCTTTATTGACTATGCCAAAGCCTTTGACTATGTGGATCACAATAAACTGTGGAAAATTCTGAGAGAGATGGGAATACCAGACTACCTAACCTGCATTTGAGAAATCTGTATGCAGATAAGGAAGCAACAGTTAGAACTGGACGTGGAACAACAGACTGGTTCCAAATAGGAAAAGGAGTACGTCAAAGCTGTATATTGTTACCCTGCTTATTTAACTTCTATGCAGAGTACATCATGAGAAATGCTGGACTAGAAGAAACACAAGTTGGAATTAAGATTGCTGGGAGAAATATCAATCACCTCAGATATGCAGATGACACCACCCTTATGGCAGAAAGTGAAGAGGAACTAAAAAGCCTCTTGATGAAAGTGAAAGAGGAGAGTGAAAAAGTCTATGCAGAGTACATCATGAGAAACGCTGAACTGGAACAAACACAAGCTGAAATCAAGATTGCTGGGAGAAATATCAATAACCTCAGATATGCAGATGACACCACCCTTATGGCAGAAAGTGAAGAGGAACTAAAAAGCCTCTTGATGAAAGTGAAAGAGGAGAGTGAAAAAGTTGGCTTAAAGCTCAACATTCAGAAAACGAAGATCATGGCATCCGGTCCCATCACTTCATGGGAAATAGATGGAGAAACAGTGCAAACAGTGTCAACTTTGTTTTTTTGGGCTTCAAAATCACTGCAGATGGTGATTGCAACAATGAAATTAAAAGACACTTACTCTTTGGAAGAAAAGTTATGACCAACCTAGATAGTATATTCAAAAGCAGAGACATTACTTTGCCAACAAAGGTCCATCTAGTCAAGGCTGTGGTTTTTCCTGTGGTCATGTATGGATGTGAGAGTTGGACTATGAAGAAGGCTGAGCACCGAAGAATTGATGCTTTTGAACTGTGGTGTTGGAGAAGACTCTTGATAGTCCCTTGGACTGCAAGGAGATCCAACCAGTCCGTTCTGAAGGAGATCAAGCCTGGGATTTCTTTGGAAGGAATGATGCTAAAGCTGAAACTCCAGTACTTTGGCCACCTCATGCGAAGAGTTGACTCATTGGAGAAGACTCTGATGCTGGGAGGGATTGGGAGCAGAAGAGGAAGGGGACAACAGAAGATGAGATGGCTGGATGGCATCACTGACTTGATGGACGTGAGTCGGAGTGAACTCTGGAAGTTGGTGATGGACATGGTGGCCTGGCATGTTGCAATTCAAGGGGTCGCAAAGAGTCGGACACAACTGAGCAACTGAATTGAACTGAACTGAACTAATAGACTCCCAAACACAGTTTTCTTTTACTGAAGTGAAGGAATAATCCCAAGTGAAGAATAATCTCTGAAGTCCCTATTTCTCCCTCTAAGTAAGCCCATGCTTGCATTGATCTAAGTGGTTTTTGCAGTCCATGTTAGATTAATATAGAGGTCTTGATTTTAAAAAATAGGCAAGTGGGATTATCTATAGTATAGAAACAATTTCCATCTTGCCCCTAAGGAGCATTTATTTATGTTTCTTTTATTATTAGCATTATTATTATATGTCTAATCATTAGAAAGAATGCCACAATATCTTACTCCTGGTTCCCAGTAGTCTGAGGTAACAGATTTGTTAAAACTTGATACTTTGATCATCAGAACACAGAAGACAAGCATACTGCAGAGCTATGAATAAACTTAAGCACATATATTAAATCATCCTGCCTAGCCCACTCAGAAAAGAAATTCAGTCGCAAGAGACCACCGTTCAGAGCTGAAATTGCTATATTGAATAGTCTCTTAAGCCAGAGGCTCTACATTGCCTATCCTCTGCGATAGAAGTATCTCAAAATACTACATAATTTACTTACTTATCATGTATGTTTTGCGTCTTTTCCCAAGAGAGTATAAGCACACCTTATATTCACCATTGTTTCTGTGTCTCCTTGAATGTTGCTTAACACATGGTAGTGCTCATAATGTATTTGTTTAATGAATTCATATATTACAGTTGACCCTTAAACTACTCAGGGTTAAGCTGCCAGAATCCTCTTACGTGTGGAATCCTTTCAATAGTAGATACTGCAATTCTACAGTCTTTGGTTGATTGAATCTATAAATGTGGAAGAACTGCCTGTACGGAGGGCCACCTCTAAGTTATACTTGGATTAACCCCCACGTTGTTCAAAGGTCAACTGTATATGTATTAGTTTTCTTTTCTGTGTCCTTGCCCTATTTTCCGACAACAAGGATCTAATCAGTGAGATCTTTGACCTCAGTGCCTACAGTGATTTAGTGGTTTAAGAAGTGTACATGCTGGTCCCTTCAAAGCCCTTATGTTGATTGATTGTAATATCAGAGATGTCAGTGAAGTAGGGGTCTTAAAAAGCACTGCTTGAAAGCCAAGAATACTATGGGTTTTTCTTCCATTTCTTTTATTCAAATTGAGATTTAATTTTTATACGGTAAAATTGCATAGGACTGAAGAGTACAGTTTGATAAACCTTGACACTTCTATATACCCACATGGTTAAGAAATAGTGCATTTCCATTATTCATGAAAGCTTCCTTGTGTTCCTTTCCAGTCATTTCCCATGAGGCCTCTCTCCTTGGTTTGCATGTGGCTGCCTTCTCAGTGCGTCCTCACATGCCCTGTTTGCTGTGAATGTGCATCCTTGGTGTGTCTCTCTTTTCTTATAAGGACAGAGTCTTACTGGATTATGGGCCACCCATATAACTTCATTTGACCTTCATTACCTCTTTAACAGGGCTTCTCTGGTGGCTCAGAGGGTAAAGAATCCATCTGCAATGTGGGAGACCTGGGTTCAATCCCTGGGTTGGAAAGATCTTCTGGAGGAGGGCATGGCAACCCACTTCAGTATTCTTGCCCGGAGAATCCCCATGCACAGAGGAGCCTGGCAGGCTACAGTCCATGGGGGTCACAAAGAGTCAGACATGACTGAGGGACTAAGCATTCAGCACATACTTCTTTAAAGGCTCTGTCTTCAAATATAGTCGCATTCTGAGCTGTACGCATTTGAATTGCTGAGGGTGGTGGGGTGGGGTGGGGCTGGAAGCACAATTTAGTCCATAACAGTTACTCTCTTTCCAGTCTTTTTATGCCTTTTACTTCTTATTTCACTGTACTCTCTAGGATTCTATTAACAATGTAAAATAAAATGGTAATAGTGGACTTGATACCTTGTTCCCAGTGTCACAGGGAAGGCAGACTGCCTTTCACCATTAAGTATGATTTAAATGTAGGCTTTCTGTAAATGCCCTTTATCAGGTTAAGAAAGTTTCCTCCTCATTTGCTGAGAGCCTTTGTGGTAATGAGTGTTGAATTTCATCAAATCTTTTTTTTTTTTTTTTTGCATTTATTGAGATGATCATGTGTTTTCTTCCTTATACTGTTAACTTGATGAATTACACTGATTGGGAGATACTGGTGCATAACATCCTTTTTTTTTTTTTTTTGTAATGACCTTGTCAGGTTTTGCTATTAGAATTAGGCTAGCATCATGAATGAGTCAGGAGCATGTCAGCAAGATGGCAGCATAGGGACTTCCAGGAACTTGTTCCTCCACAGAAATACTGAAAAACCTGGCACATACTGTCAGAATCCACATTACCAAAGCTCTGGAAGATGGTGAATGATTTATGGAAACCAAGCAAATGCTTAACTGGGAAAAAGGCCACCGAACCATGGTAGGAGAACTTTACAAAGTTTTGATGTATCCTCACCCTACTCCCCTCTACAGCACAGCAGCAGTCTTACAGATGACAGCCGAGTTCCAGGTGTGAGTACCTGGTCCCAGAGGAAGCAGACTTTATTCTCAAGGTGTTGTGTTTATCTGTTCATCCTGTCTGTGGATTTCCCAGAGGGCTGATACATGGAGATCGCCTTTGTTTTTCCTACGTGTAAACTTTTCAAGACAGAGGAGCAGCTGTATGTAGGATATTCCTTGAAACCATTGAAAGCCAAATGAAAACAACACGGCCACCTGGGGTAAAAAATAACAGTTGAGGCAAACAATAGACAACTAAAAGCCAACACACCTAGGTGAAATGGACACGTTCCTAAAAATACACAAAGTACCAAAAGTGACTTAAGAAATGTAAAACATCTGAATAAACCTGTTAGCAAATAGATTAAATCAGTAATCACAAAGCTCACAACAAAAGCAAGCTCAAAATCGGATGCCTTCACTGCTGAATTGTATCAAATAGTAAAGAAGAATTAAGACAAATCTTTTTCAGGTTCTTCCCAGAAATATAGCAGAGGAAAGGATACTTATTCACTCATTAAAATGAGTGAATCATTTTATCAGCATTATTCTGAAAACAAAGTCAAAGACATCACAAGAAAACTATAGACCAAAATCCATTGTGAATATAGATGAAAATATCATCAACAAAATAATAGCAAACTGAATGCAGGAGCATATTAAAAGAATTATATATGATGATCAAATAGGATTTAGCCCAGGAATTCATCATACAGGTGGTTTATCATATTAAAAGTATATCATAATAAAAATACCATATTAATAAAAATTAAAAATATGATCATGTTAACAGAGAAAAATCATTTGACAAAATATGACACTCCACGATAAAAACAATAATAAAATAGGAGTAAAAGGAAACTTCTTCAACATAATGAGGGACACCTATGAAAAGCCCACAACTAATGTCGTATTTAGTCGTGAAAGACTTCCCTCTAAGATCAAGAACAAGCCTAGTATTCCCACTTTTGCCACTTCTATTCAAGATGTTACTGGAAGTTTTCTATTTTTTAAGAAGGCATAGACAGAAAAATTAGGCAAGAAAAAGAAAGAAAACATACTCAAATTGGAAAGGAAGAATTTAAACTGCATTAGCAGATGACATGGTTTTATATAGAGAATATCCTAGAGAATGCAAAAAAAAAAAAAAGAAAAGAAAAAACAACTAGAACTAATTGCACCAAAGCTGTTAGAGCTAATAAATGAATTTAACAGAATTTCAGAATAGAATTTAGCACAAAAATCTGTTGTATTTATATATACTAGTAATGAACTACTGAAAAGGAATAAGAAAACAATTCCATTTATAACAGCATCAAAACAATAAAATACCTAGCAATAAATTTAACCAAGATTACAAGACTTATACACTGAACAGTTGCAAGAGATCAAATTGCCAACATCCATTGGATCATAGAAAAAGCAAGGGAATTCCAGAAAAACATCTACTTCTGCTTTTTGACTACGCTAAAGCCTTTGACTGTGTGGTTCACAACAAACTGTGAAAAATTCTTAAAGATATGGGAATACCAGACCACTTGAACTCTCTTGAGAAACCTGTATGAAGGTAAAGAAGCAACAGAATTGGACATGGAACAACAGACTGGTTCAAAGTTAGCAAAGGAGTACAACCAGGCTATGTATTGTCACCCTGTTTATACAGCTTATATGCAGAGTACAGCATACAAAATGCCAGACTAGACAAAGCTCAGCTGGAATCAAGATTGCCAAGATAAATATCAGCAACCTCAGATATGCAGATGATACCACTCTAAAGGCAGAAAGAGAAGAGGAACTAAAGAGCCTCTTAATGAAAGTGAAAGAGGAGAATGAAAAAGCCGGCTTAAAACTCAGCATTTAAAACACTACAATCATGGCATCTGGTCCCATCACTTCATGGCAAATTGAAGGGGAAACAGTAAAAGCAGTGACAGATTATATTTTCTTGGGCTCCAAAATCACTGCAGATGGTGACTGCAGCCATGAGGTTAAAAGACACTTACTCCTTGGGGAAAAAGCTATGAAAAACCTGGACAGCCTATTAAAAAGCAAAGATGTCACTTTTCCAACAAGGGTCCAAATAGTCAAAGCTGTGCTTTTTCCAGTAGTCATGTACAGATATGAGAGTTGGACCATAAAGAAGGTTGAGTACCAAAGAACTGATGCTTTCGAAGTGTGGTGCTGGTCAAGACTATTGAGAGTCCCTTGGACTGCAAGGAGATCAAACTAGTCAATCCTAAAGGAAATTAACCCTGAATATTCATTGGAAGGACTGGTGCTGAAGCTAGAGCTCCAATACTTTGCCCAGCTAGTGCAAAGAACCAACTTGTTGGAAAAGACCCTGATGCTGGGAAAGATTGAAGGCAAAAGGAGATGCAGGCAACAGAGGATGAGATAGTCAGATAGCATCACTGATTCGGTGGACGTGAATCTGAGCAAACTCTGGGAGATAATGAAAGACGGGACTCTGGCATGCTGCAGTCCATGGGATCACAAAAAGCTAGACACGACTTAGCGACTGAACAACAATAACAACAAATCAATGAATTTAGTAAAGTCTGTATATAAAGTTAATATGCAGAAATCCCTTGCATTCCTATATACTAAAAGCGAAAAATCAGAAAGAGAAAATAAGGAGACAATCCTGTTCACCATTGCAACAAAAAGAATAAAATACCTTGGAATAAAACTACCTAAGGAGACAAAACACCTGTATGCAGAAAACTATAAGACACTGATCAATGAAATCAAGAATGACACAAATAGATAGAGATATATACCATATTATTGGATTGGAAGAATCAATATTGTGGAAATGACTATGCTACCCAAAGCAATGTACAGATTCAGCACAATCCCTATCAAATTATCAATGGCATTTTTCTCAGAACTTGAGCCAAAAAGTTTACAATTTGTATGGAATCACAAAAGACCCCAAATAGCCAAAGCCATCTTGAGAAAGAAAATCAGAGCTGGAGAAATCAATCTTCCTGATTTCAGACTGTATTACAAAGTATAGTCATCAAGACAGTATGGTACCAGCACAAAAGCAAAAATATAGATCAAATGGAACAAGATAGAAATCCCAGAGATAAACCCACACACCTATGGGCACCTTATCTCAGATAAAGGAAACACAAATATACAATGCAGAAAAGACAACCTCTTCAATAAGTGCTAAGAAACTGGACAGCTACATCAACAGAGTGAAATTAGAACACTTCCTAACATCATACACAAAAATAATCTCAAAATGGATTAAAGACCTAAATGTCTGTCTCTTTAAAGACCCTGATGCTGGGAAAGATTGAAGGCAAAAGGAGATGCAGGCAACAGAGGATGAGATAGTCAGATAGCATCACTGATTCGGTGGACGTGAATCTGAGCAAACTCTGGGAGATAATGAAAGACGGGACTCTGGCATGCTGCAGTCCATGGGATCACAAAAAGCTAGACACGACTTAGCGACTGAACAACAATAACAACAAATCAATGAATTTAGTAAAGTCTGTATATAAAGTTAATATGCAAAATCCCTTGCATTCCTATATACTAAAAGCGAAAAATCAGAAAGAGAAAATAAGGAGACAATCCTGTTCACCATTGCAACAAAAAGAATAAAATACCTTGGAATAAAACTACCTAAGGAGACAAAACACCTGTATGCAGAAAACTATAAGACACTGATCAATGAAATCAAGAATGACACAAATAGATAGAGATATATACCATATTATTGGATTGGAAGAATCAATATTGTGGAAATGACTATGCTACCCAAAGCAATGTACAGATTCAGCACAATCCCTATCAAATTATCAATGGCATTTTTCTCAGAACTTGAGCCAAAAAGTTTACAATTTGTATGGAATCACAAAAGACCCCAAATAGCCAAAGCCATCTTGAGAAAGAAAATCAGAGCTGGAGAAATCAATCTTCCTGATTTCAGACTGTATTACAAAGTATAGTCATCAAGACAGTATGGTACCAGCACAAAAGCAAAAATATAGATCAAATGGAACAAGATAGAAATCCCAGAGATAAACCCACACACCTATGGGCACCTTATCTCAGATAAAGGAAACACAAATATACAATGCAGAAAAGACAACCTCTTCAATAAGTGCTAAGAAACTGGACAGCTACATCAACAGAGTGAAATTAGAACACTTCCTAACATCATACACAAAAATAATCTCAAAATGGATTAAAGACCTAAATGTAAGGTCTTTAAAACTGTAAAACTCTTCTAGGAAAACTAGGCAGTACACTCTTTGACATCAATTGCAGAAAGATCTTCTTTGACCCACCTCCCAAAGTAATGGAAATTTTAAAAAAATAAGCAAATGGGGCCTAATTAAACATAGAAGCTTTTGCACAGCAAAGAAAACTGTAAGCAAGATGAAAAGGCAGCACTCAGAATGGGAGAAAATAATCACAGATGAAGCAACTGACAAAGGGTTAATTTCCAAAATATATAAACCAGATCAATACCAGAAAAACAAGCAGTCCAATCAGAAAAATGAGGAGAAGACCTAAACAGACATTTCTCAAAGAAGACATTCATATGGCAAATAAATACATGAAAAGATGCCCAACATCACTCATTATTAGAGAAATACAAATCAAAATTGCAATGAGGTAAAACTCCCACCAGTCAGAATGACCATTATCAAAATTCTACAAACTATAAATGCTGGAGAGGGTGTGGTGAAAAGGGAACTCCCTTGCACTGTTGGTGGAAATGTAAATTGATACAACCAGTATGGAGAACAGTATGGAGATTACTTTTAAAAACTAGAAATAAAGCTATGATATGACCCAGCAATCCCACTACTGGGCATATGCCCTCAGGAAACCATAATTGAAAAAGGCCCATGTACCCCAGTGTTCACTGAAGCAATAACCAGGACATGGAAGAAATCTAGATTTCCATCAACAGATGAATAGATAAAGAAGTTGAGGTATATATATCTGTATATGCATATATATATAATAGAATGTTACTCAGCCATAAAAAAGAACAAATATGAGTCTGTTGAAATGAGATGGGTAAACCAAAGAGAAAAACAAATATTGTATGTTAATCCATATATATGGAATCTGAAAAAGTGGTACTGATGAACATACTTCAGGACAGAAATAAATACAGGCGTAGAGGAGAGTCTTCTGAACACAGTGGGAGAAGGAGAGGACGGGACAAGTCAAGAGAATAGCATTGACATTGTACACTGCCATGTGTGGAGTGGATGGGAAGCTGCTGTGTGGCACAGGGAGCTCAGCCAGCCTGGCACTCTGTGATGCCCTAGAGGGGTGGAATTGGAGGAGGAGAGGTTCAAGAGGGAAGGGATATATGTATATATACAAACATATATGCTTATGGCTGATACATTTTGTGGTGCAGCAGAAACCAATACAACATTGTGGAGAAATTGCTCTCTAGTTTAAAAAAAAGAAAGAAAGAATATGTGATACATACATATAATGAAATATTCAGTTCAGTTCCATTCAGTCACTCAGTCGTGTCCGACTCTTTGTGACCCCATGAATAGCAGCACACCAGGCCTCCCTGTCCACCACCAACTCCTGTAGTTCACTCAGATTCACATTCATCGAGTCAGTGATGCCATCCAGCCATCTCATCCTCTGTCGTCCCCTTCTCCTCCTGTCCACAATCCCTACCAGCATCAAAGTCTTTTCCAATGAGTCAACTTCGCATGAGGTGGCCAAAGTACTGGAGTTTCAGCTTTAGCATCATTCCTTCCAAAGAAATCCCAGGCTTGATCTCCTTCAGAATGGACTGGTTAGATCTCCTTGCAGTCCAAGGGACTCTCAAGAGTCTTCTCCAACACCACAGTTCAAAAGCATCAATTCTTCAGTGCTTAGTTTTCTTCACAGTCCAACTCTCACATCCGTACATGACCACTGGAAAAACCATAGCCTTGACTAGATGGACGTTAGGCGGCAAAGTAATGTCTCTGCTTTTAAATACGCTGTCTAGGTTGGTCATAACTTTTCTTCCAAAGAGTAAGTGTCTTTTAATTTCATGGCTACAGTCACCATCGGCACTAATTTTGGAGCCCCCCAAAATAAAGTCTGACACTGTTTCCACTGTTTCCCCATCTATTTCCCATGAAGTGATGGGACCAGATGCCATGATCTTTGTTTTCTGAATGTTGAGCTTTAAGCCAACTTTTTCACTCTCCTCTTTCACTTTCATCAAGAAGCTTTTTAGCTCCTCTTCACTTTCTGCCATAAGAGTGGTGTCATCTGCATATCTGAGGTGATTGATATTTCTCCCAGCAATCTTGATTCCAGCTTGTGCTTCATTCAGCCCAGTGTTTCTCATGATGTACTCTGCATAGAAGTTAAATAAGCAGGGTGACAATATACAGCCTTGATATACTACTTTTCCTATTTGGAACCACTCTGTTGTTCCATGTCCAGTTCTAACTGTTGCTTCCTGACCTGCATACATATGTCTCAAGAGGTAGGTCAGGTGGTCTGGTATCTCTCTCAGAATTTTCCACAGTTTATTGTGATCCACATAGTCAAAGGCTTTGGCATAGTCAATAAAACAGAAATAAATGTTTTTCTGGAATTCTGTTGCTTTTTCGATGATCCAGCGGATGTTGGCAATTTGATCTCTGATTCCTCTGCCTTTTCAAAAACCAGCTTGAACATCTGGAAGTTCACGGTTCATGTATTGCTGAAGCCTGGCTTGGAGAATTTTGAGCATAACTTTACTAGCATGTGAGATGAGTGCAATTGTGTGGTAGTTTGAGCATTCTTTGTCATTACCTTTCTTTGGGATTGGAATGAAAACTGACCTTTTTCAGGCCTGTGGCCACTGCTGAGTTTTCCAAATTTGCTGGCATATTGAGTGTAGCACTTTCGCAGCATCATCTTTCAGGATTTGAAATAGCTCAATATTACTCAGCCATAAAAAGGAATGCAGTTGTGTCATTTGCAGAAACATGGATTGACCTACAGATTGTCATAGAGTGATGTAAGTCAGAAAGAAAAAAATATTGTATAGTAATATATATATATATATAATCTAGAAAAATGATAAAGGTGATCTTATTTGCAAAGCAGAAATAGAGACACAGACATAGAGAACTAATGTATGGATACCAAGGGGGAAAAGAGATGGGTGGGATGAATTAGGAGATTGGAACTTACGTATATACATTACTATTCCCAAGCGTCTTGGTAAAGCGTCTGCCTGGAATGCGAGAGACCCAGGTTCAACCCCTGGGTCGAGAAGATCCCCTGGAGAAGGAAATGGCAACCCACTCTAGGACTCTTGCCTGGAAAATCCCATGGACTGAGGAGCCTGGTAGGCTACAGTTTATGGGGTCGCTAAGAGTCGGACATGACTGAGTGACTTCACTTCACTTCACTAATGAGAACCTACTGTGCAGCACAGGGAACTCTACTCAGTGCTCGGTGGTGACCTAAATGGGAAGGCAATCCAAAAGAGGCAATTTAGATTTAAAAAAGTGAAAGTGTTTGTTGCTCGGTCATCTCCAACTCTTTGCAACCCCGTAGACTGGACCCCATAGCCCACCAGGCTTCTCTGTCCATGGAATTCTCCAGGCAAGAATACTGGAGTGGATAGCCATTCCTTTCTCCAGGGAATCTTCCCAACCCAGGGATTGAACCTGGGTTTCCATTGCAGGCAGATTCTTTACAATCTGAGCCACCAAGGAAACACCAAATATATGTATACACATGGCTGATTCACTTTGTGGTACAGCAGAAACTGACACAGCAGGGTGAAACAACTTTACTCCAATAAAAAGAATAGTCAAGAAATCAAAAATTAAAATATGCTATGTGTTCAGTCACTCAGTCATTTCTAACTCTTTGCAACACCATGGAGAGTAGCCCTCCAGGCTTCTCCAGGCAAGAATACTGGAGTGGGTTGCCATGTCCTCTTCCCAACCCAGGGATTGAACCTAGGTCTCCCACATTGCAGGTGGATTCTTTACCATCTGAGCCACTAGGGAAGCCCAAGAATACTAGAGTAGGTAGCCAATCCCTTCTCCAGGGCAACTTCCTGACCTAGGGATCAAACTGGGGTCTTCTACATTGCAAGTGGATTCTTTACCAGCCGAGATACCCAGAATGCCCCCAAAATTAAAATAATAAATGTATTTTCTACGCATGCCAAGAAAAAGAAAAGTTAGAGAAAATGTAGAAAAATCAGAACCCTCATACATCGCTGCTGGGACTTTAAAATTGAGGAGCATTGTAGAAAATACTCCTCAGTACATGAACACAGAATTACCACAAAACTTGTCAGTTCCACTCAAATGCTTTCAAGTAAATCATACACACACGTTATCATAACAACTCTATTCATAATATGCAAAAGGTGGGAGGAACCCAAATGTCCATGAACAGATGAAACAAAATGTAAAAAATCCATACAGTAGAATATAATTTAACCATAGGAAGGAATAAACTTCTTATCCATGCCACAGTGTGGGTATACCTCAATGACATCCTGCTCATTGAAAGTAGTCAGACACAAAAGACCATGTTGATGGAAACATGTTGTATGATTCTATTTATATAACTACCCAAAATAGACAAAGGGCATTAAGTGGTTCACAGGGGCTGTGGCTGAAGGGAAAATGGAGAATGACTGCTTACTTGGTACAGAGTTTCCATTTATAGTAGTGAAAAGTTGTGGAACTAGAGCATTGCAGTGGTTACACAACATTCATTATAATGCACCTAATGCCAGTGAATGGTACGCATTGCATGCATGCATGCTAAGTCACTTATGTTGTGTCTGACTCTTTGTAACCCCCATTGACTGTAGCCCACCAGGCTCCTCTGTCCATGGGATTCTCCAGGCAAGAATACTGGAGTGGCTTGTCCTGCCCTTCTCCAGGGGATCCTCCCGACCCAAGGATGAAACCCACGTCGCTTGTGTCTCCTGCTTTGGCTGGGAGGTTTTTTACCACTAGTGTCACCTGGGAAGCCCCTAATTTTACACATTAAAATGGTAAATATGTTTTTTACCACAATTTTCTTTTTAAATCAGTCAGAAAGTCTTTTCTCTCTTTGTTTCCTAAAAGAGTTTGTGTAAGAAACTGTTGGCCCCACCATAGAAAGTCAACAAGGAGGAGTAGGGGTATGAAAAACTACATATGAGAGTTTTGAGATTTTTAATGGGCCTGAAATGACACCAACAGTGTCCACTAGTTTTCCATGTAACCATACATAGTTACAAGGGAGAGCAGGGAATGCAGTCTAGCTGTGTGCATTGTGGTGGATAACTAGCAGCCTCTGTCACAGCAGTGTTCTTCAAAATAGCCCCAAACCAGAAACACTCCAAATGCCCGTCAATCGCAGAGGAGATAAGAAGTTATAAATGCATGCAATGAAATACTGTGTAGCAAAGGAAACAGACTGCAGGTATGTAAACCATCAACACAGACTCATCTCACAGACATAATGTTGAGCAAAAGAAGTCTCAAAAAGAATATATATATATATATACATATATATATATATATTTCTCTTTGTATAAAGTTTTAAAGCATCAAAACTAAGCCATTCTGGGATGCATACCTAAAGTGGTAAACCTATAAAGAAGAAAGGTAATAATTAAGACTAGTGGCTGGCTCTTGGAGGCAAAAAGAGATTGTAACCAGAGATGTGTATTGGTGATGCTTCCAAGTGGCATGCCGCCAGTACTTTTTCTTGCTCTAGAAAGGGCTTACCCTGGTGTTTTCTTTAATGTTTATTCTTTAAACTATACTGAATACTATAATATAGCTCAGCTATTTTAAAAATGCAAAATGAAATAAAGGCCCAGAAATGGATTTTTCTTAAACATTGAACTCGAAGAAGTTCTCTTATCATAAGATGTTGATTGATGGATGAGCAGACGTATCCCCAGCTCTGTATAAACAGGATATGATCCATTATATTCAATTCCATCTGTGTATGCAAACATATATGTTTATTTACATAAATATATTCACATATATTTACATATGTATAAACATATGCCTTTATGTGTGAAAAGTATCAGCCTAATGGATGATAGTCTTAACAGCACTTTTGTTTTTAAAATGTGTACATTGTGTGTGTGTGTGTTAAGAGAGAGATATGTCATTCTATGAATATGCATTAACTATATGTAATTGTTGGTATACTTAATATTAAATCAAATTTTATAGAAGGAATAAATATTAAAAGTTGATATATAGTTTTCTGTAAACTTAATAAGGAATAGAGCTTAAAGAATTAACGAAAAGAGGTAAATTTGCCCTATGCCTTAGAGCAATCATTCTTAACTTTTTGGGGTCTCTTTCAGAATTTAATGAAAACTATGGTCCCTTGACCTAGAAAAATGAATGAGCATATATACAATCATTATTGTGCCTGCAATTATGAAGGATTCCTCATAATTCTGTGTATTTATGAAGAATATAGAAGTCACTGTACTCTATTAAAATTTTTTTAAAGAAATTTTCCCATCAAATATCAATTGTCTCAGCCAAGTTTTTGCAAGAAGTACCAAAGCAGAGAATAACAAGATAATGTTCAAGTTTTGTGTATTAGTGACTAACAAGATATTTCTCTTATTACTACCAGGCATTTCTTCTTCCCCTTTGCCTCAGCCACAAATCCCTCCCAGTTGTTTCTCTTCCTATTATTATTATTCTTTTTTTAGATATTCAACACTTTATCATAAAATAGACTTTGTTTTAGATGTTTCCCAGCTATAAGCTAATGTCAATGTTGTGAGCACACTTAAACTAGGCCAGGCTAAGTCTGATGTTCATTATAAGTGGTGTTGTTTTTTTTTTTAATTGGAGGATAATTGCTTTTCAATGTTGTGTTGGTTTCTGCCATACAACAGCACTAATCGGCTTTAAGTGCATGTGTATGTATGTGTATGTATAGATATATACTCCCTCCCTGTTGAGCCTCCCTCCCACCCCCACCACCCATCCCAGCCATCTTGGTTGTCATGGAGCACCCGGGTGGGCCCCCTGTGTTATTCAGCAGCTTCCCACTATCTGTTTCACTCATGGCAGTGTATGTAGGTCAGTGCTGCTTGCTCAGTCCGTCCTACCCTCTCCTTCCCCACTGTGTCTGCAAGTCCATTCTCTACGTCTGTGTCTCTATTTCTGCCCTGCAAATAGATTCACCAGTGCCATTTTTCCAAATTCCATGTCTTCACTTCCGTCACCCAGGATCGCACCCAGTAAATTGTTCAGTTCAGTTCAGTCGCTCAGTCGTGTCCGACTCTTTGCGACCCCATGAATTACAGCACGCCAGGCCTCCCTGTTCATCACCATCTCCCAGAGTTCACTCCGTCCATCGAGTCCATGATGCCATCCAGCCATCTCAGCCTCAGTCGTCCCCTTCTCCTCCTGCCCCCATTCCTTCCCAGCTTCAAAGCCTTTTCCAATGAGTCAGCTCTGCACATGAGGTGGCCAAAGTAGTGGAGTTTCAGCTTTAGCATCATTCCTTCCAAAGAAATCCCAGGGTTAATATCCTTCAGAATGGACCGCCTGGATCTCCTTGCAGTCCAAGGGACTCTCAAGAGTCTTTTCCCATACCACAGTTTAAAAGCATCAATTCTTTGGCACTCAGCCTTCTTCACAGTCCAACTCTCATATCCATACATGACCACAGGAAAAACCATAGCCTTGACTGGATGGACCTTAGTTGGCAAAGTAATGTCTCTGCTTTTAAATATACTGTCTAGGTTGGTCATAATTTTTCTTCCAAGGAGTAAGCATCTTCTAATTTCATGTCTGCAGTCACCATCGGCACTGATTTTGGAGCCCAAAAAATAAAGTTTGACACTGTTTCCACTGTTTCCTCATCTATTTCCCATGAAGTGATGGGACCGGATGCCATGATCTTCATTTTCTGAATGTTAAGCTTTAAGCCAACTTTTTTGCTCTCCTCTTTCACTTTCATCAAGAGGCTTTTTAGTTCCTCTTCACTTTCTGCCATAAGGGTGGTGTCATCTGCATATCTGAGGTGATTGATATTTCTCCCAGCAATCTTAATTCCAGCTTGTGTTTCTTCCAGTCCAGCATTTCTCATGATGTACTCTGCATAGAAGTTAAATAAGCAGGGTGACAATATACAGCCTTGACGGACTCCTTTTCCTATTTGGAACCAGTCTGTTGTTCCATGTTCCAGTTCTAACTGTTGCTTCCTGACCTGCATACAGATTTCTCAAGAGGCAGGTCAGGTGGTCTGGTATTCCCATCCCTTTCAGAATTTTCCACAGTTTATTGTGATCCACACAGTCAAAGACTTTGGCATAGTCAATAAAGCAGAAATAGATGTTTTTCTGGAACTCTCTTGCTTTTTCGATGATTCAGTGGATGTTGGCAATTTGATCTCTGGTTCCTCTGCCTTTTCTACAACCAGCTTGAACACCTGGAAGTTCATGGTTCACGTATTGCTGAAGCCTGGCTTGGAGAATTTTGAGCATTACTTTACTAGCGTGTGAGATGAGTGCAATTGTGTGGTAGTTTGAGCATTCTTTGGCATTGCCTTTCTTTGGAATTGGAATGAAAACTGACCTTTTTCAGACCTGTGGCCACTGCTGAGTTTTCCAAATTTGCTGGCATATTGAGTGCAACACTTTCACAGCATCATCTTTCAGGATGTGAAGCAGCTTAACTGGAAGTCCATCACCTCCACTAGCTTTGTTCATAGTGATGCTTTCTAAGGCCCACTTGACTTCAGATTCCAAGATGGCTGGCTCTAGGTGAGTGATCACATCATCATGATTATCTGGGTCATGAAGATCCTTTTTGTACAGTTCTTGCAGGTACTCTTGCCACCTCTTCTTAATATCTTCTGCTTCTGTTAGGTCCATACCATTTCGGTCCTTTATCGAGCCCATCTTTGCACAAAATGTTCCCTTGGTATCTCTAATTTTCTTGAAGTGATCTCTAGTCTTTCCCATTCTGTTGTTTTCCTCTATTTCTTTGCATTGATCGCTGAAGAAGGCTTTTTTTATCTCTTCTTGCTATTCTTTGGAACTCTGCATTCAGATGCTTATATCTTTCCTTTTCTCCTTTGGTTTTCTCCTCTCTTATTTTCACAGCTATTTGTAAGGCCTCCCCAGACAGCCATTTTAGTTGTAGTCATGGTGAACTGCTTTTCCTACCTCCATTCTCTGTTCCATTCTGTTCTAAGCTCTGATACAAGAATAATCTCCCCACAGACCAGTGTGATTTTTAAAAAATTATTGTTGCTGCTTAGTTTTATTTTTGAGCCCAACTAACATAGTTTCTAAGAGTTTGCAATTCATAATCAAATCAACCTTAACTGCATTCAAAGCCCAGCCTTGTTCTGACCAGCCCTGTGTGACACTGGACAGACTGCTTGCCCTTTTCACAGTATCCACTTCCTTATCTATAAGATGAGGATAGTAACATAATTTACTAACTGCTAAAAAGATTAATAAGATAGTGCAGGTGAAGTTATTTAAAGTTGAAGTAATTAGCAAAGGACATAGTGATGCTCAAGAACTGTTTCCTGAATTTATTAAATATTTAGCTATAAGGTTTTTTAATTTAATGCTTTTGTGAACTCCATGTTCCCTGTTCCTTTCTTTCAAAATTCCACCTTCTGCATCAGATCTTCCCTGACCCTAAAGCTAGATATGATCTCTCCCACTTCTTAATTCCTCAGACTTTTCATATTATATTTCTCAGCAATATAGCATAATGGTGAAAACTCTGGAATCAAATGCTGGTCACTTACTAGTTTTGTGACCTTGGGTAGTTCATTTAAGTCCCCTACAGTTTATTTTCACCATCTGTAACTAGATATTAAGAAATAGTATATGTCACAAGGGTTTTTGTGAGGATAAACATAAGTAATGTTTAGAAGTGGCAAAACTATAGAGATGGAGCTGGAGGGGGATATGAGCAGAACAGTCAGAAGAGATTGACTATAAATGGGTATAAGGAAACCTTTTGATGAAATACTTTAAAGTTGAATTACAAAAACAAACACATGACAAAAATATTAAAAACTGGCTATGCAAATTTACTACTATTTATCAAACTGTACACTTAGAGGGATACATTTTATGGTATTTAAATTATACTTCAATGAAGCAATTTTTTTAAAAAGCAAAATGAATAGATGGTATATAGAAAAGGCTTAGAACAGTAACAGGCCCATACTAAGCATACTGTTATCTATTGGCTGTTATTAATACCTTGTAATGTTTTATATTGCCTTGATTATTTATGGTTCTTCACCAGATTGTTCAGAGTGTCTCATTTCTTACTCACATCTTCCTTCCCCTCTCCATAAACTAAGCCTGAATTTAATCCTGGTACTAGCCCCTGTGCATCATTAGGTACTTACTTGGTCAACATTTACTGACTCATGCATTGTATGAACTGATGGAGTTTATGTCCACTATTAGAAAGTACTGGTTTGGGTTGAGGGTCCATCAGGTTTGTGTATAAGAAGTCTGAATTGTGCTTTTGGCCAGCTGGTTTTTTACATCTCTGCATGATAGAGAACAGTCAGTATTGAGTATGGCTTTTAAATACCAGGATCTTGGTAATTGTTTTGATGCTAATCTCTACAGATGTAAGACTCTTACCTTATGCAGGCCTGGTTTTCTCTGGTCACAGCTAAACCTTGCCATTCACTGAGTTAGCATATGGTATTCTTGATCTGGTATTCCTAACACCCCGAAGCTATCTTTTCAGATCTTTTGAATATTCACCATTTCCTCAAAGAGATAGTGACTCTTCCCAAATAAATAACTTCTTCCACAGTTTGGGCAACAGTTTCCTAGGAACCAGAAGAAAATTGTGAATGAGATTCGTCTTCCAAGAAAAATACAAGAATGTTTTGTGTATTTTTGGAATACACAAAATATTCCACATAATATTATGTGGAAAATAACATTAAGAAGAAGGAAGGAGAAGGATAAGATGACAGAGTGGCAGGATGTGGAGTTCACATCTTCCCAGAGAGGAATCAAGAATACATCTACAAATGGAGCAGTTGTCACAGAGCACCTGCTGAAGACTGGCAGAGGACCCTGGACACCTAAAAGGACAGGAAAAGATGAAAGAGAAAAGGAAAGAAGAGGAAGCAGGACAGGATCTGTGGGTCTGGGTTGAGAGGGTGAGAAACTGGAGGAGAGGAGAGGTTCCTGCACCCAGGGGATCCTCCTCACTGTGGGGAGATCAGCTCAGGCAGAAGGGGGGTTCTGGAGGAGAATGCCGCAGCCGGTCTGTGGCAGCGGGACAGAGCGAGGTGTTCACAGGCGGGCTGGGCGTAACCCTGCGCACCTCAGCCTCAGACATGTGTCTGCCAGTGTGGACAGGGGGACTGGTATGGAACGTGGGGTTTGGAGAGCAGACCCAACAAGAGGACTGCTGTTGGCTGCCCGGAGACAGCCTGCGGGGATAGGAGTGAGGAGCTCCACAGCCAGGAATGCTGCTGGAAGAAGCCCAGAATGCCGTAGAAGTGAAGCGCCACTGTTGGGTGAGGCATGAAGGGCAGAGCTGCCGTCACAGCCTCATCCCAGTCAGCTGCTGCCTCCCCCGCTCCTACCTGGGTGAGCACTCGCACCCCAGCCAGTTGCCACCTCTGCCCCCTCCCTCTGAAGCGCCAGTGCACCTCAGTCGCTGCCTCTGCCCCCTCTCACTTAGGTGGGAGCAGATGCCTGTGGGTGGCCCGCACACAGAGGTGAGGCTGAAACCCAAGCTGAACCCCAGGGACTGTGCAAGGAAGGAAAAAGGTCTGAAATCTCTCCCTGCTGCTGCATGAACCACAGATTAAATACTTGTGACCATCTTCATAAACTCAGCACCTGTGGAACAGCTGAATGGACAAGTGCCCCCCACAACTGAGACAGATCTGGGTTGTAGCAGCTGTGGAACTTGTCAGCACTACACTCAGGAGTGGACCAAGTCAGAGTCCGAGCTGCCCCTGTAGTGCCTGCAGTGGGTCCAGACCCAGGATTCCTGCAATCCTGAGACCTGATTTGAGTGGATTTATGCTGGCGGCCTGGTGAAGACAAAGCCTGATAAGACACCAGGGCCGACTGCTGCCATACACAGTGTTGCAGTGGGGCTGAGAGCAGTGCCAGCCACACAGCAACTTCAGAGCTCACACAACAGGTGAAAAATGACACAAGAAAGCATACCCACAGGTGAATAGCACCAGAGGAGGAATTCTCAGTGTCTTCTCTCCCCGTGGGAGTGCCCCAAACCTGCCTACCTTGCACCACAGATGAGAAGCACAGCAAGAATAAGATCTGGGCCTCTACTACAGCAGCTCAGGAGCAGACCCTGCCCCTGACAGAGCAGTGACAACTACAGAGCAAAGGGAAGCCCCCCCCAAGCTCAATATCCAGGGCAGGCCCTGGTCACCACACTAGCCAAACCCCCATATCAAGGGGATAATGGCCAGCACGCGCTGAGGAAAGAGGTGGCAGACATTTGTACTAAAAACAGCCCTATCACCAGGTAATACACACACACGTAAAAATAGCCCTCTAAGGCTGTTTGAGGGTCTGGAATTGGGTGGAAGAACTGTCAACATTTAGTCTTGAAGGCCAGCAGGGCTTAGATAAAAGCTCCACAGGGCTGGGGGAAACAGAGACTCCACTCTTGGAGTGCACACACAGATTTTACATTCACTGGGACCTAGCAGAAAGCAATACCTCCATAGGAACCTGGGTTATACCTACCCAGGGGTCTTGGAGGATCTCTTGGAGAGACACGGATTGACCGTAGCTCACTGTGGAGGCAAGGATATTGTTAGTGGAGGCATCGGGGAGTATTAATCTGTGTGATCTCTCTCAGGGGTCCCCATTTGGAACCACTCAACAGCCTGCAGGTTCCAGTATTGGAACGCCTCCAGTCAAGCAACCAGCAAGACAGGAACACAGCCCTACCAGTCCATTCTGAAATAGGCAGCAGACAGGCTGCCTAAAGTCATCCTAAGCTTACCTCATCCCCAACATATTCCCTGACACAGCCCTGCCCACTAGAAGGACAAGACCCAACTCCACCCACCACAGGACACCAGTCCCTTCCACAAGGAAGCCTGCACAAGCCCCTGGACGTACCTCACCCACCAGGGGACATACACTAAAAGCAAGAGGCACTACGATTCTGCAGCCTGTGGAAAGGAGACCATAAACACAGTAAGTTAGACAAAACGAGTCAACAGAAAAATATGTCTCTATTACAGACGAAGGAACAAGATAAAAACCTACAGTTCAGTTCAGTTCAGTCGCTCAGTTGTGTCTGACTCTTTGCGACCCCATGAATCGCAGCACGCCAGGCCTCCCTGTTCATCACCATCTCCCAGAGTTCACTCAGACTCACGTCCATCGAGTCCGTGATGCCATCCAGCCATCCCATCCTTGGTTGTTCCCTTCTCCTCCTGCCCCCAATCCCTCCCAGCATCAGAGTCGCTTCCAATGAGTCAACTCTTCTCATGAGGTGGCCAAAGTACTGGAGTTTCAGCTTTAGCATCATTCCTTCCAAAGAAATCCCAGGGTTGATCTCCTTCAGAATGGACTGGTTGGATCTCCTTGCAGTCCAAGGGACTCTCAAGTCTTCTCCAACACCACAGTTCAAAAGCATCAATTCTTTGCCACTCAGCCTTCTTCACAGTCCAACTCTCACATCCTTACATGACCACAGGAAAAACCATAGCCTTGACGAGACAGACCTTAGTCAGCAAAGTAATGTCTCTGCTTTTAAATATACTATCTAGGTTGATCATAACTTTTCTTCCAAGGAGTAAGCATCTTTTAATTTCATGGCTGCAGTCACCATCGACACTGATTTTGGACCCCCAAAAAATAAAGTCTGACACTGTTTCCACTGTTTCCCCATCTATTTCCCATGAAGTGATGGGACCGGATGCCATGATCTTCATTTTCTGAATGTTAAGCTTTAAGCCAACTTTTTCGCTCTCCTCTTTCACTTTCTTCAAGAGGCTTTTTAGCTCCTCTTCACTTTCTGCCATAAGGGTGGTGTCATCTGCATATCTGAGGTTATTGATATTTCCCCCGGCAGTCTTGACTCCAGCTTGTGTTTCTTCCAGTCCAGCATCTCTCATGATGTACTCTGCATAGAAGTTAAATAAGCAGGGTGACAATGTACAGCCTTGACGTACTCCTTTTCCTATTTGGAGCCAGTCTGTTGTTCCATGTCCAGTTCTAACTGTTGCTTCCTGACCTGCATACAGATTTCTCAAGAGGTAGGTCAAGTGGTCTGGTATTCCCATCTCTTTCAGAATTTTCCACAGTTTATTGTGATCCACATAGTCAAAGGCTTTGGCATAGTCAATAAAGCAGAAATAGATGTTTTTCTGGAACTCTCTTGCTTTTTCCATGATCCAGCGGATGTTGGCAATTTGATCTCTGGTTCCTCTGCCTTTTTGAAAACCAGCTTGAACCTACAGGAACAACTAAATAAAGAGGAGATAGACAGTCCACCTGAAAAAGCATCAAAATAATAATAATAAAGATCCAAAATCTTGAAAAAAGAATGAAGACAGACCAGCAAGGTACAAGAAATGTTTAACAAACGGATAGAAGATTTAAAGAACAAACAGATAAACAACACAATAACTGAAATGTGAAATACACTAGAAGGAATCAATAGTAGAATAACTGAGGCATGAGCAAAGAAGTGAGCTGGAAGACAGAGTGGTGGAAATCACTGCTGCAGAACAGAATAAAGAAAAAGAATGAATAGAAATGAGGACAGTCTCAGACACCTCTGGGACAATGTTAAACACACCAACATCTGCTTTATAGGGGTTCCAGGAGACAAAGGGCCTAAGGAAATAGTTGAAGAGATTATAACATGGGGAAGGAAATAGTCACATCCAGGAAGCTCAGAGAGTCCCACACAGTATAAACCCAAGGGGAAACATGCCAAGACACATTCTGATCAAATTAACAAAAATTAAATAAAAGAAAAAATATTAAAACTAGTAGATAACATACAAGGTAATACCTATAAGGTTATAAGCTGATTTTTCAGCAGAACCTCTGCAGGCCAGAGGAGAGTGGCATGCTTTATTTGACAGCAAAAGAGATACAGATGTATAGAACAGTCTTTTGGACTCTGTGGGAGAGGGAGAGGGTGGAATGATTTGGGAGAATGGCATTGAAACATGTGTAATATCATATAAGAAATGAATCACCAGTCTAGGTTCAATGCAGGATACAGGATGCTTGGGGCTGGTGCACTGGGATGACCCAGAGAAAGGGTATGGGGAGGAAAGTGGGAGAAGGATTCAGGATTGGGAACACGTGTACACCCGTGGTGGAGAAAGCTATGGCACCCCAATCCAGTACTCTTGCCTGGAAAATCCCATGGATAGAGGAGCCTGGTAGGCTGTGGTCCATGAGGTCGCAAAGAGTCAGACATGGCTGAGCAACTTCCCTTTCACTTTTCACTTTCATGCATTGGAGAAGGAAATGGCAACCCACTCCAGTGTTCTTGCCTGGAGAATCCCAGGGATGGGGGAGCCTGGTGGGCTTCTGTCTATGGGATCACACAGAGTCGGACACGACTGAAGTGACTTAGCAGCAGCAGTACACCCGTGGTGGATTCATGTTGATATATGGCAGAACCAATACAGTATTGTAAACTAAAATTTAAAAATAAAGTGATGAGAGGGAAAAAGCTACAACCTAGAATACTCTACCAGCAAGGCATTCATTTAGATTGTACAGAGAAATCAAAAGCTTTACAGACAAGCAAATCTTAAGAGAATTCATAACCACCAAACAGCTTTACAACAAATGCTAAAGAAACTTCTCTAGGCAGGGTAAAAAGAAAACAAAAAGAGACCACAGCTATAATAGAAACAAGAAAATTAAAAATGGGAAAGCTCATTTGCCTAGTAAAGGCAAACATACAGTAAATGTGGGAAATCATCCACACACAAATATGATATGGTACATATAGATAATGGAATATTACTCAGCTATAAGAAAAGAAAAAATAATGCCATTTGCATCAACATGGACCTGGAGATTGTCATACTGAGTGAAATAAGTCAGAGAGAGAAAGACACATATCATATGATACTATTTATATGTGGAATCCTTAAAAAATGACACAGATGCGTTTATTTACAAAACAGAAATAAAGTCACAGATATAGAAAACAAACTTATGGTTTACTAGGGGGAAAGCAGAAACAGAGGTGAGGGATAGGTTGGGAGACTGGGATTGATATATATACACTGCTATATATAAAATGGATAACTAATAAGGACCTACTGTGTAGCACAGGGAACTGTTCTTAGTCCTCCATAATGACCTATTAGAAAAGAATCTAAAAGAGTAGAGTTATGAATATGTAACAACTGATGCACTTTCCTATTTGGCAGAAACTAACACAGCATTATAAGTCAACTATACTCCAATAAAATTTTTTAAAACATTGAAAAAAAATGAAACAGTAGCCAGAGCTTTTCCTATAAAAAGGATCTATCAAAAAAGAAGTAAGATGAGATGATCTGCAAGGTCTTCTGGCTTTATCATGAGAATTTGATACATGAAAAAGCTCAGTTACATTTTTAATAAATTAAAAGTTGGAAATTTTTGTTCAAAATGTTTTTAAAAAGAGGAGAAAATTATTAAATAAGTAATAATAAAACAAAAACAAAAGATTTTTTTCTTTCCATGCCATGTTATTACTTAGCACTCCAAAAGTGAAACATATTACCAACTAAACTTTGCTTGTTAGAAACAGAAACCAAATTAGCCCCAGAATGTTAGTTGAGCGTCTTGTTTTAGCCCAATGTTGAGTTCTTTAAAAGAAGCATTCACAATTTATGCCTACCTTGAAAGTTTTTTGGGGGTAGAATCAATTTAATTTGGAGGGTTTAAAGGTACAAATTTTCTATTTTGTCAAGGAGAGGAAAGAACTTTTCTAAAGACAGTTAAAAGGAGCAAAATAAAGCAATCTACTTTTCTGGGCGTTTTTACCCTAAATGTAAATCATCAGGACTTTAATAATCAGGTTTACCAACCAAATCTCTAATTAGTCTGTTATTGCACAAATCCGAATTTTTAAAAACAAGATATTGTGGACGACTGGTGTTTACAAAACCAAAATAACCCACCAAGCTTTCCATCTGCCATTGTTGCATTTCAGAGGGGGAGACAGCTTACTTCTAAAGCTCAGGGATTCCTATAATCTCTCATATATTATTCATGATAGACTCTTGCATTTTCTTTTATTGAATGCCCGAATTAGTTCCTTTATTGTACATGCAGGGACAGTGGCAGAAGTTCGAAAAGATGCGTCTACGTCTCCTATGACAACAGGGAGCCAGAAGGAGCTTGTAACCCCAGCTACATCGTCATCCCAACATGACGGCTCCCGGTGAGTTTCAGAGGTTCTTTGCTTTACCATTCTCCAGGTGAGAACTTTTGCTGAATTATTTAATAAAAAGTGAAAAATCTTAACAATTCTTAATGTCTCCAACTCAAGAGAGAGGCCCTTATTTGGAATCATCTAGATATGACCAGGTAGAACTCCTGGAACCCTTTCCTTTATCCATGCTTGTCCTTAATTGGTAATGGTAATTGACAGGGTTTCCATAGAAACACAAAGCTAATCCTACCTTTGATCAGAAAATGTTTAGGAGCAGGCCCTACCCAATTTATCCTGAAATGGTTATACACTTGGACTATAAACTTAACTTACTGAATCAGTTGATACTGAAAACCATAGTGGGCTTTGTACTACAGTTAAATGACTGTCAACATTTACTTATACCAGAGACATTTGGGAGCTAATACTTTGATTGGCCTTTTCTACAGTCAAGAAAAAAAATATGTTATTAAAATTTCTCATGTCTAATAAGCCAACTCCTATATTATACATTTAACGCTGAATATATAAACATTAACACCAAAAGGGCATGTTTGTGTTTCCTTAGGGAATATGATTTTTTAAGCACTTAAAATCCTAGCATCTTACCCAATAAATATAGATTTTAAGATTTAATTTTAAAGAACTTTTGGGAACTGACTCAGCACAGAGGATAATAGTAATGGAGGAGTTAAGGTAAAAGAAGAAAGGCAATCTGTGTTTTCAAATGAATTTTCCTATCTTTGAAGCGAAGATCTTGGATCAGATCTTTAACACTACTCTAATGTGTTTTTGATAATTGCACTTCAATTTCATGAGAAGCATGAAAAAGAAGAATAAAATGTTTCCCCAGTAAGGTTTTATAGAACTTCCTCAGCACACATTTTGTGAAATGACCATATCAATTTTGTGGGGTTTTACAAGCCCAGGTTAAAATCATGGTGAAGACTCATATCTACAGACATTTAAAAAAAGGATTCTTTCTCTGTTACTTCTTAATACTGCAGATCGGCTAGATACAGATTCTCAGAAGCTTCTTAAATAATGAACATTTGGCTAAATAAAACAATGTGCAGCACCCCAGATTTTATCCTTAGAAGTGCATGATATTATAGGTCTGCAATATAAAGTGCAGAGTTGAAAAAAAAAGATTCAGTACTATGAAAATCAGTTACCAAGAAAGCACAGTGGTTGCTTTCCAGATTTCAGAATCAAGATTATTTGAATTATTTTTATTTCAAAGTGTAGAAAAGGAATTTTTATAGACTATTTTTACATATAAGCTTTTAATGCAAAAGGAAAGTCTGTTATTCTTCATTCCAAGAAACCTTTGACGGTACTGAGAAGAACAAGAATAAAAGCCCTTTCCCTGTCTACCCCAAATTCCAAGAATTGTCAAGACCTGCAAAAAAGTATCGGGATGGAACAGGGGCTGTGGGGACAGTTTTTCCTTTGTTCTCTGGAAAGTGCTAACCCATAGGAGAGTCCCATATGGGTCCATGTGCAGGTGATAAAACCCAGCATGGCAAAGTCATCTTTCTCATTCAGTGTAGGTTGTTAATTGTTCTCTCTGCTGCCTGTCAGTATAATGTGAAATTTTCATTCCCCATTCAAGATGGGAAAAGTTGTGGCTGAAAATGTTAACATTTGCATTTTTATTTGTTGATTTATTTAAAGGACAGCCTCTCCTACAGCAATCCATCACTTGGTGACACCCCGAATATGAATAATGTATTGTAGACTTGCGGTTACAATGTGTAATAAGTGCTAGAGACAGTAAGGGAATGTTAACTATGTTGCAAATGTAATATTTATTGACGCGTAAAGTTTATTGCTTTCGAGGTTCAATAATACTGACCATAGGACATTAATATCACTTATCCTGATTTTAGCAGGGCACCTTTGTGTGTGAAAATATTCATCTATCTCATGCTAACAAAATAAATATGTAATTTACAGCACAAGCAAAGAGGGTTTTATAGTTTTCTGTGCTGAGAGTGGCAATGCTTCTGTCTTTCTATTTTACGTCTGGCCTCCAACACTGATCACACACTCCTGAGGTGTCCAAGAAAGTGGGCATCTTGGCACAAGAAGGTGGCACCACTGAACTAAACAGTGCTGTGCATTTCTGCTGGACCAGAACAGGCAACACCCCTAGACCATTACACCTGAAGAGAGACTGGAGGGATTTTTCTCCCTGTCATTCCCGATACCAGTGGGTAGGTACACCTTTGCTCACAAAGCTGAATAAATACTTTTCCTGACACAATTTTGAGTCAGAGTTTCCCAATTCAGCTTGATCTTCTGGTCTCCAGTGCGGAGCCAGAGCTGGGCAAGTTACCAGTGAATTTGTTATGAGCAGAAATGTTGCTGATAATTAACCCTTTTGGCCCTTCTAGAATTAGTTGTGTCCATTGCCAGCATAAAGCTCATATAAGAAATATCTGAGATCCAGAGCAGAGTAATGTTAATTAGCAAACGTCAGCTGTAATTGTCATCTCCATTAAGATGCAGAATTATGTATTTCTTCGTTATAAATAACCTTTCTAATTGTACTTGATGTATGCCAATTTAATCAAAAAGCATACTTGCAACAGGCAGATATTTGCATTAATGTAGCTTTGAATCTTCAAATCTTTTATTTTAGATTTGAGGAAAAAAGTCTATTACATGCTGTATATTTTTTAAATGTTGGTATCTTTTTCTATTCAGATATGTATATCTGGAGCATTTTTTATTAAAATGAAGACAGTATCTTGTGAAGCTGTCCACTGAAACAGAAGTCTTGTCACTTTTTAAAGTATTGGTGGAGTTTCCCTTGGTCTTATGACAACTCAGTGATGATTGTTCTAAACTGATAAACAAAGACAAACACCAGGTCTGCAGCAGCAGTGTTAGTCATTCAGTCCCTGAAGTAAAAGGTTACTAAGGCCCCTTCTTGCTCTTCTTCCCTGACTAAGAAGAGCTAAGGCCAGTACTCTTGAACTGGTTTTTTCTCCCCACTCCGAGATATGAAGAAAGACAGATCTCACCAAATCATGGCCAACTAGTGAATTTTTGGAGCTGGAGCTGTGGCTAGCCTATTTCTAGGACATACTGTTCATCCCAGAAATCTAGGGTTTTTTGTTTTTTGTTTTTGGTTTTTTTCAGAAAGATTAGTTTATATCACAACAGCAAGTTGAAGTTTTCTATTTTACTTTGTTTGGTTTGTTTTTTGATGTATGTCATGAGAGATGATTTTGTAGAGCTTGTTTTTTGTTGAGGGAGGTTGGGAAATATTTGTGTATGTGCTTTAAAGGACTTAATAGCTTATTGGGGAAACTTTAAAAAAAAAATAGTAAGCTGAATTTGTTTGTTTGTTTTTTGAGGCCTTGGCCCTTTGCTGTCAAACCATACGCTTAATATGTTCCAAAAAATTTGCTGTAAGTTTCCACCTTGCCGAGCTTTTTATAGAGCAGTTGCCAGGACACAGTTGTACTCACAGCTTATGTTCACACGCAGCTGACTTGAAAGTCAATTGTGGAGCATCCACTGAGGTTGAGATTGAAGGACCCAGGCATTGCTTCTTAGCTGTTTGGATGACTTTTACTTCTTTTTTTCTTTTTTCTGATCCCAAATTTCAGTGTTTTTTCATTCATTCACACTGTGTGAAGCTTAGATTTCGTTCTGAGGTATTTTATGGGCAGTGAGCCCGTAAAACTCTGATTTAGAGTAAGAATCTGACAGCCTTACTTTAAGGGTCAGAATTTGTTTTTATAACTTGATAGGAATTTAATCTAAGAGAAGGGAAAGGATTGTGTTTCCATCACACGTAATAGCCAGATTGCAACACTTTCTTGTACTTGTGCCCAGAATCCTATCAAAAATTCTTTTCTTTTTTTAAAATCAGAACTTTTCCTCACCTAGACATTCACACAAATATTTTTAGTACCTAACCAGATCCCCTCATGTGCCTAGCACATAACAATGTGTTATTCTTCCAAGGTGGAGAAAGAGGAACTAAACTAAAATCCATAACCTCAAACTAGAGCCTTGCAGGCGCCACTTGGCCTTATGTGGTCTGTTTGAACAGCAGACCTCACTGCCTCTATACAATAGCACCTATGAGTGGTGACCGTATGTGCCGATACTGGCTTGTATTCATTGAATGCCTATTGTGTATCAGATATTGTGCTGGGCATGTTCAGATACGTCCTTTCACAATATATGTTCATACAAATTACTTGTCATTGTAAAGCTCTTTTTAATGACTGTTAAAACTCATTTTCAAAGTATTGGATTTCTCTTAGAATTTTCAAAATGATTTCCAAAAATGTGAACTTCTAGGCCAAGGACTGTTATTTTAACTTTGTCTACACTCAGAATGACAATTTCACAGTACACATAAAGTACCATTCGGTATAACATTTCCATTTTGTGTATATTGTAAATAACAAAATAAAAACAAAACTTAATGAACTCCAGGAGATAGTGATGGACAGGGAGGCCTGGCATACTTCCATCCAGGGGTTGCAAAGAATCAGACACAACTTAGCAACTGAACAACAAAATGAAATATTGCACAAAATGATGACAAATAAAAAGGGATAATGTGAAAACTTTAGAAAAGAATTGGTTGAATATATAAAAGAAAACATGAAGTTATAAATATACCTATCTTACATACCAGGAGATGTAAAGCTCAGCCATTCAAAAGGATTTTTATTTAAGCCAAGTTGATAAATTGAAATTTCCTGCTAGCAGGTGCATTAATACCAAGAACAGTTGCATGCATGGAAATTTTTGTGTTTGATGAAGAGATGTTGCTTTTAATTAAGCCATGATTTGGGGCTGTTACTGTAATTCCCACTGTTAAAAGCCATTAATATAATCATCCATTCCTCTTGTACACACTGCTTATAGAGTGTGTAAATTAAGAAAACAGAAACAAATAGGCTAAATAGAAATAATAAAGACATAGTTTAATTCCAAGAAATGAATTCAGCTTGAGGAAACCTGTCAATACATTCTTAACATAGAAGGAACGTACAGCACAGAGAAAGTACACATCGTAACAGCTGACATTTACTAGCCACTTAGAGTTCTAGTCCTAGTCTCAGGAAATCTCTCTAAATTCTAGTGAAGGGATTATAAGAGCTATTTTACTGCTCATATGTTTCTATATTTTCCATATGTTTTATAACAACAATGTATTACTTAGATAATTTTGAAAACAATATTTAAAAGAAAATGAAGAGCACACATTCATAGGAAGGGAACCCATTTCATTATTTTATACTCTGTAGTGCCAAGTAGTTGCAAAAAACCTGTTATCCTTGGAACATATGACATAATTATGTTATTTCTTTGTTGAACCAGCAATAGGTGAGGATTATGCTTCCTCAGTGAGTCTTCTCTAGGGGACTGAACTCTGGAAAATGCTGTGATTAGTGACATCTGTTCAGTATTTTCAGTTCCTGCCATCATTTCAGTTTTGGGCCTCATTTAGACTTGCTCATTTGGTCCAAGGTCATCAAATTCCCTTCACTCAGTATTAAGAAACATTTGTTGAGTGTTACTTACTGTCCTAGTCACTTAACTGCTTTTACAAAAATTATATATGTTACCTAATGTAATCCTCACAATCATGAGAAAGTAAAGCCCAGAGAAGCAATTATAGAACATTTAAGAGCCCGAGGATAATGATTGTAACACCCAGATTAATAGGCTAGGTTTCAATGCTAGCTTGTGTGGTTTTGAGCAAATCCCTTAGTTTCATCTATAAAATGGGGATAATAATATCTCCCTCATAGGCTTATCATCATGGTTAAGCAAGATAGCTTACATAAAGTACCGAGCACAGTCCTGGTACATGGCTAATAGGAGCTGTCATTGTAGAACTTCCCAGGACTACACAAGCAATAAGAAGCAGAGCTCAGATTTGGACCTTGCTGTTATAATTCCAAACTCTATGTGAATTTCCTGACAAAAGGTTAGAGGAGGCAGTACTGCTGCATTTTTTAATATTTACCATGGAAATGCTCTTGCAAACATACCTGAGCCTGATTCCTCATGTGAAAATAAAGAGTTTTTTAACTACCTTACAAATTTGCTCAGAGGATTAGACATGACTAGATATGCAAAGCCTTAACTTGGGGCTGGGTGACAATATGCCCTCAGGGTTACCTTCCTTTTCTGTGCTCTGGGCAACAGATTTGGAGAATACCTGGAACACAGTTTGTGTGAATCACACAGGCTCCCCTTGCAAAATGCCCTGAGTGGCAGAGCTGTACAGAAATGTGGCTTAGAAGCAAGCTGAATAACCCTGCATTCAAAGTTATTTATAATGGATTTCTTTTCATAATTATCCCCTTGTGAAAATTCTGAAAGGGCTTAATTCCCTTTAGAGCAGTGGTTTGGAAATCTGTCTGCACATCGGAGTCACTTAGGAATCTGTCAAAGTAGCAGTTTCTAGGCCTTACCTGGGTTAATTGAACCAGAATTGTCAGAAATGGGCACCAGTGATGTACAATTTTTATTTTGCCGGATGACTCCAACATACTTGGTCTAAGACACACTCTGGAGCTGCCCATCTTCTCACTGCCCAAGCCCTGCACACTGGCATTCTCCCTTTCTCCTTTCTGCCCCTCTCCTGTCCCAGGGCCTCTCCCCTCAGTCAGCAGTTTTCTGTACCCATTGTCATCTTCTCCCCAAGGTACTATCAGGATATATCAGTAGCCTGCAGTGAAAAAAAATTATTAAGAAGCCCTTGAAGAACTCCATTCATCAATCTCAATTGTTGACATTGGAAACTAATCACTGGGACATATTGTTGATGGCTTTCTTCTCTATGAATTGTGTGGACACATCATTCAATCTGTGAAGGAACTCTCAGCAAACAGGACAAAGATGCCTGAGGAAATAATTCCTAATGCTTTCTGCCACTTTTCTCCTCTGCTTTATCGTTTTTTCACAGTACTTATCACCTTCCAATATACTGTGTGATTTACTGATATATTTTGTCATCTGCCTCACCTGTGTCACATAGAACATAAACTCATGAGGATGAAGACTTCTGTTGTGTTCATTACTGCATCCCTTTGCTGAGCAGGGCCTGGCCCATGGTAGACATTCAATAAAATATTTATTGGATGAATGAAAGAATGAATTAGTGATCACAAAATGGGTGTTTCCTTTTATTTATTCATTCAGCCACACCATGTGGCTCCTGGGATCTTAGTTCTCCAACCAGGGATTGAACCCAGGCCCATGGCAGTGAAAGTGCCAAGTCTCTGGACCACCAGGGAATCCCCCAAAATGAATGTTTCCTTTTAAATTTGTCAGTTCATATATTCATGTAGACTACAATTTTCCTTCATTTCTTCTGTATATCTACAAAAGAATCATGTTTATACCCAGCTAATATTAATACATTTGTTGTGCTTCATTTATTTTCCAGAACTTCCTCACATTTTCATCTACTTGAAGATTTTCCCATTGTATAGAATTGGAAATGATTAGGTTGTCAGGAGGTTTCCAGACTGGATGACACCAAGGTCTCAATTGTGACCAGTTTTAGCATGTTCTTTGGATGAGATTTGTTGTTTTCTTAACATCTCACAATTATCTTCACTAAGTGAATGTAGAATGTATACCACTCCATTATCTTGTGTTCATCTGTATCATAGAGCTTCTTCTAAAGCTCTGCTTAGGCCTGTGGCTAGTTTTCTGTTTTGGTTTCCAGCTGTCTATCCTATTTCTAAACTATACCCTCTGTTTAGAGATGAGATCAGAATGGAAACATGTACATTTGTCTCTTGATTTCAGAGTAAGGTACACATTTTGAAGATAAAGTAATGGAGAGATGAGTATTTTTTCAAAAATAATTACATAATTGATTTCAGAATAACATAGTTTAAACTTCTTTTCAAAATCTTTGAGTTTCCTGCTGGCCAGTAGTTTAGAAATGCTAAGGAGATAAACCAACTTGGCTCCACATCATTTAAAGCACAGGGACAAGCAATTCGTGGGTATTGCTGGCCTTGCCAGTTGACAGGAGGCCAGGTGTAATTTACATTTCCTGAGATAATGCTCCATGAACATGTGTTTACTGAAGTTTTTTTCTTTTTTGAGGTTTAAATGAAATTGTATCTGGAAAACATTAGATTTTACTTTAGGAAGGACATCAGAGTAAAACAGAAAAAAGTTAGTATCCTTGAAGTCCAAATTTAGGTCATTAGTCATGCTGAGAAAGGTGACTAGGTATTAGTGTAGGCTACATACTTTGCCTTAGGACAAGAATTGTCAGGATTGTATGTGATAGTGCCAAGTATGCCACTGAGTAAAATCAAAGACACTATCAACAACAAGACTTGCAGTGAAGAAGACAAAGAATAATGTAGCAGTTAATAGTCATTGACTAATGCATTTTCAGCTCAGTTGTACATTTTTGCACACTGTTTATGTGTTCAAATGTATACATGTGTTATATTGAATGGGTGAGTGAAGTCGCTCAGTTGTGTCCAACTCTTTGCAACTCCGTGGACTGTAGCCTACAGGCTCCTCTGTCCATGGGATTCTCCAGGCAAGAATACTGGAGTGGTTTGCCATTTCTTTCTCCATATGTGTTATATATACTACTTTTAATATATTTAACACTTTTCATATTTTCCCATAAACTATTTGATTTTGATATTAATAAGCCCCTTTCCCAAAAAAGATGTTACAGTTCTTTTTTTCACATTCAACCTACGTTCTCTTTATTTCTTATGGAGAAATTCATTTTAGCATTTTGCATTATCTACAAATTTTTGTGAGTCTAACCACAAAACTTGAGACAGGTACATGGAAATTCTTGTAAATAATAAATGGAAACACATGAATATTGTTATTAGCATTAATACACCTTTTTGGGGACTATGTATGGGCCACTTGGTGTACAAATCCTAATATTACCCATTAAAGAAAGAGTCCGAGTTGGTCTTGAAGCTCAAGAGTAATTGGCCAGTGCATTACATATTTACTTACCAAGACTTTCATTGATTTTCTTTCTGTTGTGGGTGCCTACTGAAATAAGACTCTTACTAAGATTGAAAGCTCATCATCTCATTGCTTTGTACTCACCCCTAAATGGCTGCAAAATGACCAGCTTGTCTGGAAGGTAAGCCTCTTGGCCAGCAAGGGGAACATGATTACTAGTACACACGAGAGGGTGTTTCTTCCTTTGGGAAAGCTGGGAAATTCTGAAGTGAATTGTGACTTGTATTAGTATAGGGACCCTGCTTCAAGCTTTCCCTGTCATAGAACATGGGCTACTTGAAAACCAGAGCCAATCATTAGAGTCGAGATGGCTCCATTCCAGACCAGGACAATGAGTAGAAAGCAGACAAATCTTGTATGTAATCGCATGCCACATAAAAGTCCTGACCACAGTTGTGCTTCTTGGAGAATTCATCCTTTTCACATTTTGACAATTTAAAAATCACCTGGATTAATGTTCATATTAAATAATAATAATAATAAAGGGATATAAGATAAAATGGATAGGATTGTTAGTCATGGGATTGATTTTTAAATCTTATTTATAAATAAAGGGTGATGGAAGTTGTACCCTAGGGATTGTCTTCTTTCCGTGACTCTGAGTAACCCTGAAAAAGTGAAACTCGCTCAGTCATGTCTGACTCTTTGTGACCCCATGGACTATACACTCCATGGAATTCTTCAGGCCAGAATGCTGGAGTGGGTAGCCAGTCCCTTCTCCAGATGATCCTCCCAAACCAGAGATCTACCCTAGGTCTCCCACATTGCAGGCAAATTCTTTACCAGCAGAGCCACAAGGGAAGCCCAGAGTAAACCTACTGAGGCATTTTTAAGAGCCAGAACAAAAGCTAGAGCTGGTGCATCATGCCATTTCACAATGAGTAAAAGGATATTAAGTTTATTTTCTTGCCGAAGACTGTCTCTTCCCCTCACCCTGGAAGAAGTGTGTACAACAGAAGTCGGCACGGTCTAACCTGATAAATGCTAGAAGTATCTGGCTTTGGGGCACTTGTCCAACCAGGTGCAGCTTGGACCAATCGCCACAAATGGCATTCTATGTGGACTGTCACTTGGATGCCTCTACATGTTCTTCATTAATGAACTGGTGCCCTCCTGCGTGGGGAGTTGGCAGTGCAGTGTGTCCCAGCTTGGAGGAGACTTTTCAGTCAAAGAGTGTATTCGTCCTGTCCAGTCCCATGTCTGCTGTCTTCACTATCTCAGCTCCTGACTGAGAAACAAGCTGCTCCTAAACTAGAACTTCTCCATGGACCCACTGATACGCCTCAAAACCAACCCCTGTCTTTGGGCATTGGAAAGAAACAGTGATGGGGCAAAAGCCAGATTCTGGTAAGAGCTGAGGAGTTGCTGCATCTTAGGGGCAGATCCTAATTGTCACACAGGCCATTGGTTTATAAAAGGAACAAGCTAACTAGTGGCAGAACTAAGACTGGAGCTGGTACTGGAGCCAGTGGGAGCCATGGCACCCTGAGCAGCTGGCAAGTTAGAGGCTGACGACATCGCTGGGGTGCAGTTGATGAGCCACCCTGAGCCAGGGCTGCAGTTTACCTCGCTCCTTATCCCTTGTGGCTCAGCTGGTAAAGAATCTGCCTACAGTGTTTGAGACATGGATTTCATCCCTGGATTGAGAAGATCCCCTGGTGAAGGGAAAGCCTACCCACTCCAGTATTCTGGCCTGGAGAATGCCATGGACTACAGTCCATGGGGTCGCAAAGAGTTGGACATGACTGAGCAACTTTAACTTCACTCATCCAGGTGCGACTAGAGCTCGGTGGCTTCTCCAGACCTATCCCTCCAGTCCAGTGAAGCTTCACCAACTTGTCTCAGTTCTTTTATCTGCCCCCTTTGGGTATAAATATTTTGTCAGCAGCGAACTGTTTCTGCGGGTGTACAGCTATAGGTCACATGGCACTGACTTTTATTCAAACCAGAAGGCTTCGTGCTACGACTGGAGTACTATGTCGTTACCTCAGCAGAGTCTTCTGTATCAGTATGAGGATTTCAGTTTCACGCCCTGCAGACTTCATGGTCTTCTGTGCTCTCTTTGCCTCTGTAGTGGCATAAAGGGTAAATCCCTGTGTCCTGTTCATCTTTAAATTGAAAAAAAGTAAAGTTGATCCCTTTGAGATCTCCAAACAAAGACAGATAAAAATCTATTGGCAAAAAGCTTTTATTAAAGAAGAAAAGAATTATTTTCAGCTAATATGGCTTTCCATATGGATGAATATGGTCTCAAGGCATGAAAGAGGAGAAAACTTCTGTGTTAACATTGGCCTCTGGTCCTATTTCATTATTACAGATTATCTTGACTTTACTGATTGAAACACAAGGTATCCTCAAGTGTTTAGGTATCATAAAAATAAGGCTGGAACCAAGATCTATTTCTAACCAGTCACTGCTGGCAAAGAAATTAAAATTTCTCCTTCAAACAACTTTATTTGAAAGAAAGAAGGAGACATTGTATAGAGAAAGCTGTCAATATTAGGAAATGTCTGGAATAAGTTAATAGCAACCAAGGAAGAAGCAAATCAGAACTTATTATTTAAATTGAATATTTCATTAAAACAGAATCTTTAAAATGAAATAAAAACCTTACATCTGGAAGTTTGCAAATCAGAGGCTTAAGATCAAAGGTATCACAGAATTAGAGTTATAGCTTAATATCATAT
The DNA here is from genome assembly GCA_006408675.1 of Madoqua kirkii. Lineage (NCBI taxonomy): Eukaryota > Metazoa > Chordata > Mammalia > Artiodactyla > Bovidae > Madoqua > Madoqua kirkii. The sequence goes on along the minus strand of SJYC01118152.1, from coordinate 22,202 downwards.
ATTGTTTAACATAACTACTAAGAGATATATTCATTTAACCTTTACAAAAAGTATGAAATACTGTGTGGCCTATAAATGTACCTTCTTGCCACCACCTTCAGCCTGTGGCCCCAGTAAGACTGAACTGCCAAATGAGCCCAGTAGCCTATGATGCGGGCATCCAGCCCTCACTCCCTCATGATACCGCCTGTCTTCCCCAGCGGGCTGTTGTGTAAGGGCAGGGAAAGTCATTTGAGAATCTGTTTGCTAATTAATTTTTAAAGGAACTGACACCAGTGATTGGCAGCAGTCACTTCAACATTTATGCTTAGTTGGGACAGTTGTAGTGATAATATATATTTTTTAAAGTGACATTTTAAACCACCTATAATCCTCCCACTCACTGTGCACACCACTGTTAATATTTTAGTCTTTTTTGTATATCCTTCCAATCCATTTTTTTCTTTTACATCTTATATACTTCTCTTTTTTAAACTAACTTTTTCTAAATTGTGAAATATCTGGAAGTTTAAAAGCAAAACTCTTCTTTGTGTTAATCATCCCATGAGTAAATAAGAAACAGGTAAGTAAAAATTAGCAGTGCTAAATAAAATCACCTGGATAGACCTGTCAGCAGCGTTGATTGTTGGAATGAGAATGTACATGTTTCTCTCATAAGTTACCTTAGAGATGTTATGATATGATTGTTTCCAATAAAATGTCTCTTCTCTTTTCTTCTTTATTGGATCAATACACAAATTTAATGCAAAGTATAAATCACTACTATAAAATATATGCATATTCTAAACATGACTCTTAAATCTGTCCTTAGGATGAAAAAAATATGTGTTAAAGTTAAATCATACGGTTAGAATAAATTTCTTTGTAAAGGAAAAAAGATTGATCAAGTGTAATCTTCTGGTTTGGAGTACTGCAAGACAAGGTTTGCTGGAGTATATCACTCCTATCTGGGCTTCCCCGGTGGCGCTAGTGCTAAAGAACCTGCTGATGCAGGAGACATGAGATGTGGGTTCGATCCCTGGATCAGGAAGATCCCTGGAAGAGTGCATGGCAACCCACTCTTGCCTGGAGAATCCCATGGACAGAGGAGCCTGGCAGGCTGTAGTCCATAGCGTCATAAAGAGTCAGACATGACTGAAGTGACATAGCACGTACACACCATTCCTGTCTGCCCATTGCCATTCTGCTTTGACAGTTTTCAGAACTAGAGGCAGCTTTGACAAGGCATATTGCTTTACCTTGTGGCCATCTGGAGTTTGACCTAAGAAACAAACTAAACTCCAAGCCTCTCTTAAGACACCAAAATAAGGTTGGATTTGCACCTTAGCATACCCTATTTATTTATTCTTTTACCTCTCTCCTTCCATTTATCATTAACTTTGACCCAAACAAGGGATATCAGGCTTAGTTACTGTGCTGGCCCCACGCCAGCTCTAATGAACAAGATCTTCCCCTTCCCACCAGTCTTCAGTCTTTCTTGCTGACACCTCTTGTATTTCAGTATCAGATTTATGGTACTTTTCCTTGCCATCCAGTTTTCTAAATTCTTCCAAACTAGGAAAGATTGCTGATCTGTCTGAGTCTTGTTATTACCAGAGCCAGTGGCCTCTCTGGTCTTGGTGATGCTGTCGAAACTCCAGTTTCTTCCCCATTAATTTCTTCTTTTTCCATTCCATGTGTTTACAACTGAAATATTTTCACCCTATTTGGCCACCCTTGCTTTCTCCTCTATTGACTCCACTTCTTTTCCTTTCTTTCTACTGAATCATTCTAATTTTTCTAGCATCAGTAAAGTCCACTGAAAGAAGTTACAGAAGTAAATCAGATATAGTTTCTTGCACTGTTTCTTATCCACACCTGCCTCCCCAATAACACAGCATAGAAGGAGGAACACTCGGTGCACTCTAATCGCATCTATTGTGGCGGTCAGGGTCCCTGCCTCTCCACCACTCCCCAGCAACAAAGCATAGTGGGGGAAGCACTCTAATCGCGCCTATTATAGTGGTCTGGGTTGGAGGCATTTCATTAGGAGGATTTCCTGGCTACTGTAATGTCAGCAGATACGACTTGTATTCAAGCTTATCTGCTGTTCCACCAGTGGCATTCCATTTAGTAGGGGAGTTGCCTGTTTCAGGGTAAATGCTGTGTACTGTTGCTCCTACTCACTCCAAAAGCTGGATGTTCCCCACCTCCAATTTTTATCCAAGCTGTCACAGACTATGACCAGTTGGGGGTCGTACATTAACCAACAGGTGCCTCTTTATGCAGCGGTGTCCAGAACTAGGGAAACAGTCTGAGTCCACAGTCTTGAAAAATCACTGAAGTAGTGACTTTTCTGGGTGCCACCTATACTTATCAACATAGTAGGTGAGCTCTTTAACTGTATGTCCCCGAGTTTCTGTTGTTTCACAACTTTGCCCTCCACCAACCTGTATCACCTCCTCTGTGACCAGAGGATGGAAGGGTATAATCTAAGTTAAACTGAAAGAATCTGAGGATGCTTTCTTCAAAGAACTTTCATTCCAGCTTGCTTCCAATCAGTTCAAGTCTCCCAGCTGCAGCTATGGCGCTGAGAGCAAGCAGTACACCTTAGTCTCTAGCTCATGCTTTCCCCGCTGACACTGAGTTTTGCCTAGACTAAGGGTAACAGTGTGTGGCATACACACAGGGAAACTGTGTGTCAGGGTGGGGGTGGTTTGTTTTGTGTAGGGTTGTTCTCCTTTATAGGTATATAAAAAGTTTATGAAGTCCATTCTACCCATATTGTCTTTCTTTTTGAAAGTATAGACAGCCATAAAATAAAACACTACCATTTAGTTTTGTAATCTTAAATTCCTAACAATGTACTGATGAGTTATTTATGTTATAAAATGTTTTTTCAGTAATGTATAGCATAAAATGGGATAAATGCATATCTATACGTGCCCTGAACTTTTTAAAGTGCAGGCTAATAAACAGCGTAACCTGGCATCATTTTGGCCTGGTAGAGTCCACAGGCAAGCATTTCTCCTTTCAGTTTTAGTTTCTGCATTGTGTCCCTTGGAAGTCAGCTTACTGCTTTTGCAGCTGGAACCTTGCGGTAACATTCTTTAACTCCAAACTGTCTAACAGTGCTTTTCTCTCAAGATAACCAAGGTTAGGGTCTATAAATTTCACTTGTCATTCTGGCTTCCAAACATATTCAGTTACGCTTTAGTTTATAATTAGTTGGAAACTACAATTTCCATAGAAAAGAGAACATTCTATATTAAATGACAATTGTCTAGCTTCATGATTTCACAAAATGACTAAGATGCTAGAAAATAATTAAGATATTTTAAGTTTCCCAATACTGAAAAATAGAGGCATGGGGAGCTGTGTGTAGTTCAATGACAGGATGTTACAATGACAAGATGAAAAAAATTCTTCTTAAATAATTTTATTTTTAGCATTTCAGTTCAGTTGCTCAGTTGTGTCCAACTCTTTGCAATCCCATGAACTGCAGCATGCCAGGCCTCCCTGTTCGTCACCATCTCCCAGAGTTCACTCAAACTCATGTCCATTGAGTCCATGATGCCATCCAGCCATCTCATCCTCTGTCGTCCCCTTCTCCTCCTGCCCCCAATCCCTCCCAGCATCAGGGTCTTTTCCAATAAGTCAACTCTTCGCATGAGGTGGCCAAAGTACTGGAGTTTCAGCCTTAGCATCATTCCTTCCAAAGAACACCCAAGACTGATCTCCTTTAGAATGGAATGGTTGGATCTCCTTGCAGTCCAAGGGACTGTCAAGAGACTCTTTATTTTTATAGTTGCATAAATTATCAGATTTGCCAAAATTTATTTCCATATCAAAATCTCCAAGATCCGTTACATTGCTTGCACATGCGTGTGTGTGTGCTAAGTCACTTCAGTCATGTCTGACTCTCTGCGAACCTATGGACCATAGCCCACCAGGTGCCTCTGTCTGTGTGATTCTCCAGGCAAGGATACTGGAGTGGGTTGGCATGCCCTCCTCGAGGGGATCTTTCTGAGCCAGGGATCCAACCTGCGTCTCTTATGTCTCCTGCATTGGCGGGTAGGTTCTTTTCCACTAGCGCCACCTGGGAAGCCCACATTGCCTGCAAAATTAAAGAGCAAGAGCAAAAGGCCAAGAGCAGGTGTTTCATAAACCTTCCATGGTGAGTTTTGTTGAAGAAGAGGATTGGGTAACTGTCAGAAGGCTCTTTATGTTAATAGTAATATCTTTGTGTGAAAACTTAACTCAGGACTGATAGCAAGGAGAGAAAATCATATGGGTCCACAGTCCTTCATCCAAAATTTTTAGGGCCAAATGTATTTCAGAATTCACAAAATTTTAAGTTAAATAGTTTACATACTATATTGGATACAGTATAATGTATGATTATTCACATCAGGGAAGTCCAGTGTAATAAACAATACATATAAATCGCCTCATACAAGTTCAGGTCAGATTTTACAACAAACTAAATTTGAGTTAGGTCAAATATTGCTACCAAAAAAAGTTTTGAAAAAAAACTTTCACTTTTTATTAATCTTAAGATTTTACAATTACAGATAAGGATTCCTTGCCAACATCATCACTGTTGGACATTTTATTTTATTTATTCCTAGTTTAGGAATCTCCATAAAAGACATTATGTCTACTTTCCTCTAAATTATTTTTTCATATTGTTCTCTGAGACAGAGGCTAAACAGATTTCAGGAGGAGCCCAGTAAGAAATTTCAATCCATTTGGGTTAAATATTCACTTTCAGAGACAGAGAACTAAATTAAATTGTTTTTACAATTACTGTCTTATTTAAGAAATAAACATTAATAGGGCTATTTAGTGAAAAATAGGCTTTCTCATACCCCAGTTTCCCAGCAGCCAAGTGCCCTCGGTGGATGTAAACTCTCTCAGCTTCCTGTGTGTCTTTTCAGGAATAGACATACATGTATGGTCTTGACTGTGTGTTTGAATGTGTGCAGTGTAGAACTTAGCTTGTTTTTTTTAATCCATACAATGTCTCATTGTATGAATGTACCACAGTGAATTTAACCAGCCCATTAATGAGTGAATATTTGAGTTATTTTCTGTCTTTTATGATTGCAGAGTATTATGCTTCAATGAATATTCCTATATATGTCATTTATACATGTGTGAGGATATCTGTAAGATAAATTTCTAGAAATGTAGTTGTGGGTCAGAGATAAATTCACTATAAATTTTTATAGATAATGCCAAATGGCTTTAATAGAGGTTGTACAACTTATATTCCCACTTGCCTTATTTGAAAGTGCCTATTATTATACTTCAAAGAGTATAATCATAAAGTTCTTTGCCAATCTAAGAGGTGAAAATGGTATCTTTTAGTTATAACTTACATTTTCCCTGTTATGAGTGAAGTTTTATATTGTAGTCATTTGTATTTTCTACAAGGTATTGTTCTATTTTTTGTCTGTTTTTTCACCAGTATATTAGTCTTTTTTCTTTACATGTTAAAGAAAATGTAGTCCTTTTGTAATATGTCACAAACATTTTCCCCAGCTTCTCTTATCATCTTTTAACTTGGCTTCTATGACATTTTTTTCCCCATGCAGAAAACTTTCCCATGCAAATAAATTTTCAGGTCCCTTTCAATTGTTTCAACCTTTGATTTGTCTTTAGTCATGTCACTCTGTATTTATTCATGTAATAGTTTGTTATGATAGCTTAAATGGCACATTTATCCAGAGTTCTTTTCTGATCTTTCTAGCTAATCTCCCCCTTTTTCTACCTATATGTTGCTTCCTAACAACAATTCAAAATTAATAGTAATAGTAATTGTTGTTGTTGTTAACTGGCTATGCCATGTCCGACTCTTTGCAACCACATGAATTGCAGCACACCAGGCTTCCCTGTCCTTCACTGTCTCCCTGAGTTTGCACAAACTCTTGTCTATTGAGTTGATGATGCTATCCAACCATCTCATCCTCTGCTGCCCCCTTCTTATTTTGCCCTCAGTCTTTCTCAGAATCAGGGTCTTTTCCAGTGAGTCAGCTCTTTGCATCAGGTGGCCAAAGTATTAGAGCTTCAGCTTCAGCATCAGTCCTTCAGTGAATGTTCAGGGTTGATTTCCTTTAGGATTGACTGGTTTGATCACCTTACTGCACCACAGTTCAAAAGCATCAATTCTTGGGCACTCAGCCTTTTTTATCGTCCAACTCTCACATCCATACATAGCTACTGGTAAAACCATAGCTTTGACTATATGGGCCTTTATCAGCAAAGTGATGTCTCTGCTTAGCTTCCATTTATTGAGCACTTATATGCCAGGCATAGTGCTAAATGCTTTGTAAACATTATCATAATTCCAAAATGAACATTGTCTTTGTCCCCAACTCAAAGATAAGGCAACTGAAACTTGGAAAAAACTAAGCATTTTGCCCCAAACCAGTTAGAAATTGGTAGAACCAGGATTCAAATATAGCATCAGACTTGGGAGCCTGAGTTCTTACCATTACCTTAAAGTGTTTTTATAAAGAACATAAATTTGGAGCTTTACCAGAAATACTGCAGTAATGATCAGCCCTATAAAGATGATTAAAGTATTATTCTTGAAAAGCAAAGTCTTGGGCATGAAGATTCCCAAATTCTTACGTATTTATTCACATTGTTATTGCCTGTTTCTCATTGATGTCAGTAAAGCTATGCCATTTAAAATAGATAAAATAGAATGGTCATCTATTTGAAATATATACCCATGTGAATTTGGCCCATTGAATTGTTCTACTTTGCCTAAAGTCTCTAGGTACAACTTTATTTATATGGTAATGACTTATCAGAGTAACAATTTCATCAGTTGTATTCATTTGTAAAAGCCCCAGCACAGCTGACAATATTATTAACCTTGTAGATCTAGATGTTGAGACCACAAGTTTGGTTTTAAAACAGCAGTTGGACTTCTCAGCCAACACTAATCTCAGTAACTGATACTGTAGGACTAACAGCATTGAGAAAGCAGAAGAGAATCTATAGGTGGTCTTAATTCCTCCAGTTCCCATGTCAGAGTGATGCCGTACTCTTGCTTGTAGACTGTGGGGACTGGTTGTCATGAATGTGAGAAAACAGTACATATCTTGTGGAGATCACTGATACTTATCTGAATTCACAGTATCTCAGAAAGGAAGATAGATAGATCTTTATAAACCTCACTAGATTATGGCATGGTAAAAGCAAATCTAATTTGAGCTATTTTATCTGAGAGTTCCTGAACCCTCACTGTGTTTTGCCATCTTATTCCTGCTCATCAAAGCCAGTTATATTAACATTATCTTGTATGAATTTAATAGAAAGGAAGTTTGAGAAAAGCATACTTTAAAGAAAATATTTTCAAATAAACCGTCCTTATATCAACACTAGTGACCAACTACTGATTTCTTCCTTAAGATAACAGAATAGGAATGCTAAATATAACATATAGCTAGAGTAAGACTATATGAAAGCTATGGAGATTCTTTAAAATTAGAGTAATGGCATCTCATAAAATATAATACTGCTGTAGTTTACTTACAAGAATTGTGTGGATCTCTTTGCATTATTGTGAAATGATCTCCAGAATATTTTGTTAAGTAAAAAAGCAGATCATAAATCAGTACATAAACTTGGCTCAATTTATTTTTACATACATGTGTGTCAATGTTTAGAAGGCTATATACTAAACTCTCGCCTGGAAAATCCCATGGACAGAGGAGCCTGGTGGGCTGCAGTCCATGGGGTCACTAAGAGTCAGACACAACTGAGCGACTAAACTTTCACTTTGCCCTTTCATGAGTTGGAGAAGGAAATGGCAACCCACTCCAGTGTTCTTGCCTGGAGAATCCCAGGGACAGGGTAGCTTGGTGGGCTGCCGTCTTTGGGGTCGCTAAGAGTCGGACATGACTGAAGTGACTTAGCGGCAGCAGCAGCAGCATACTAAACTGATGATCTCTGGGAAAGGAAATGGGATTTGTATTTGGGTAGGAAGTGAAGGGTTGAGGGGAATATTATTTTTCTCTATTTAATTCTATAATTTGAATTTTTATAGTGGAAACATACTCTTAAATTACTTGAGCAATTATGTTTTTTAAGAAAACAGTTGTGACAGAATAGTTTCATTTATCTTTTATCCAGTACTTTAGATTAAGAATACAATGTTTCATGGAGTGGGGGATAGGAAAGAATGTCAAGGGGAAGGGGATATATGTATACTTACGGCTGACTCATGTTGTTTGTTGTATGGCAGAAACCAACACAAAATTGTAAAGCAATTATCCTCCAATAAAAAATAAAGTTAAAAAATTACAGTGTTTCTTGCCCTCGTAGTTTCCAGTGTAGTGAGGGAGACAGGCATTAAACAAAATAATTACAAATTGTGATAAATGCAATGAAGGAAAATAGCAGATTATTATGAGAAAAAAAGAGTTCCAGCAATGTAATTTAGACAGTGAGTTAAGGAATGCTTTTCTGAAGCAGTGGTATTTCAGTTGGTATCTAGTAGGAAGAATTACAGTTTAAAAGGAGAAAAATAGATAAGTGATTAATATTCAAGTGTTCATCTTATTAATACTCTTAACTATTCATATATACTATATATACTCTTCTGTATTAAAAAGGAAAAAGGAAAAAAAAAAAGGAGGGGAGGCAGGGAGAGAAAGGAAGGAGAATGAGAGAGGGAAAACATTCCTAATAGATAAAATAGAAAATATGCAGATTTTAAGGCAGGAAATAACTTGTCCATTCCAGAAATAGAAAGAAGACCATTGTAGCCAGATTATAATAATTGAAGCAGAAAGTCATATGTGAAATGAGAAAGGAAAAGCAAGTAGGAGACAGGCCATTCAGGGTTGCCTGTATTAGGGTTCTCCAGAAAAATAGAACCAATTAGGAGAGAGAGAGGAGGAATGTGTGCATTATTTTAAGGAATTCATAAATTTTGAGAGCTGGAAATTCAGATAAAAGTTGATGTTTACAGCCTTGATGCTGAAATCCATAGGGCAGACCAGCAGGCTAAACATTCAGGCAAAATAGCTGTATTGCAGTCTTAACACAATCCTTCTACAGAATATCTGTGCTGCAGTCTGAAGACAGAATTCCTTCTCTATTAGGGAACCTCAATCCTTGCTCTTAAGGCCTTCAGTGAATTGAATGAGCTCTTCCCCGCACCACACATACTATAGAAGTGTGTGTATGTGTGTGTATTAGTTGCTCAGTCATGTCCTACTCTTTGTAACCTCATGGACTATAGCCTGCCAGGCTCCTCAGCCCATAGAATTCTCCAGGCCAGAATACTGGAGTGGGTTGCCATTCCCTTCTCCAGGATTATAGAAGATAATTTTCTTTAAAGTCAACTGGTAAATGTTAATTAGATCTAAAAGTATTTTCTGGACTGCTGTTTGACTAAACAATTGGGTATCATATTGTAGCCAGGTTGACACATTACTTACCCATTATACTGCTCACGTGAGCTGTTTTATACTTAAGTATAAGGGCACATCTGTGAATGAGATTGACAGGATCCATTTTGACTTTGTAAAAGTTCACTCTGGTTGCTATGGAAGAGAGCAGGCATGAAATGGGAAATGGTTGGGGCTATTGCAGTAATACAGATGAGAGATGATGGAACTGGGACCCAAGGATTGAAATGGAATAGGGACAATCAAACCAACAATATATTTAGGAAGCAGAACCAACAGGACCTCATAGGGGAGAGAGAGGGAGGTGTTAAGGATGACTGTAAGGTTTTCATTTATTAATGGAGTAGGTAAAAGAACTTGTGTTGAAATGAGAAAACTGTAAGAGAAAGAGGCAGATTTAGCCATGAGGAAAGGATAGGTGTAGGGCAAAGATGAACACTTTGGTTTAGGGAAAGTTAAGTTAGAGATCTAAAAGATGAGAGTGAAAAAGTTGGCTTAAAACTCAACATTCAAAAAACTAAGATTATGGCAGCCAGTCCCATCACGTCATGGCAAATAGATGAGGAAACAATGGCAACAGTGACAGACTTTATTTTCTTTGGCTCCAAAATCACTGCAGATGGTACCTGCAGCCATGAAATTAAAAGATGCTTGCTCCTTGAAAGAAAAGCTATGACCAACCTAGACAGCTTATTAAAAAGCAGAGACATCACTTTGCCAACAAAGATCCGTCTAGTCAAAGCTATGATTTCTCTAGCAGTCATGTATGGATGTGAGAGTTGGCCAATAAAGAAGGCTAAGTGCCAAAGAATTGACGCTTTTGAACTGTGATGTTGGATAAGACTCTTGAGAGTCCCTTGGACTGCAAGGAGATCTAACCAGTCAATCTTAAAGGAAAGCAACCCTGAATATTCATTAGAAGGATTGATGCTGAAGCTTCAATACTCAGGACCACTCGAAGCGAAGAGCCGTCTCATTAGAAAAGACCCTGCTACTGGGAAATACTGAAGGCAGGAGGAGAAAGGGATGACAGAGGTTGAGGTGGTTGGATGGCATCACTGACTCAATGAACATCAGTTTAAGCAAGCTCCAGGAGATGGTGAAAGACAGGGAAACCTGGCATGCTGCATTCCATGGGGTTGCAAAGAGTCAGACACGACAGAGCGACTGAACAACAACAACACAATTAGAGGTGTTTCAAGATGTCCAAGTGGAGAAATCATGTAAATGATTGGATTTTGCAGCTTGAAATGAAGATGATAATTTTGAGAATTGACACAGGTGTTATATAAAATACTCAGGGCGGCTCAAAAGGAAAAGGGAAGAAAAGCAGAAAAGAGACCTCTAACATACGCAGTGAGGAATGTCAATGTTTTTCAGTTGGTTAGAAGAAAAAGATCTAGCAAGTTATTTTAAGCAGTGGCCCAGAAGGCCAGAAGCAATTCAGGAGGTTGTAATGTCCCAGAGACAGAAACAGAAAAAAGTGTTTCAAGGAGGGCGGATATGGTCAGTTCTGTAGAATGAGTGTAAGAATTCAAAATAATTGAAATGTCTGCTAGATTTGCCAAAATGGAGGGGGTTTTGGGTGACCTTGGAAAGAATGGTTTCAGGAAAGTGGTCAGGAGAAAGCCAAGTTGACTTGATTGCAGAACAAACGAGAGGTGACAAAGAAGAGACAAAGTGAAGTGCATGCTGCCATTTCAGAAAGCTTGTTACAGAAGCAGAAGGGAATGTGGGTTAAGTGAGGATTTCTTTTTAGTTTTGTACTGTGGAAGTTTTCAGATGCACACAAAAATAGTGAATATAATGGACCCATATGCTTTAACTGAGTTTCAGCACCTTCATCATTCACTATTTCCTCTTAAGCCCAGACATCATATAATTTTATGAATGCATTCTTTAATATGTATTTTTAACAGATAATGATGTTTTAAAACATAACCACAATACCACTAACACACCCCAACAAAATAAAAATTCTCTAATAGTATCTAATACTCTATTCACATTCAGTTTTTCTTCATTTGTTTTAAGTGTGCATATTTATCATTGTTTTTTTTTAAATCACTATTCAGTTAAAGTCTACATGCTGCATTTGGTTGATGGATCTCTTAAATCTCTTTTAACCTATAACAAGTTTCTCTTCTTTTGTAATGCCATTTATTTGTTGAAATAACTGAGTCATTTGTTTTTGTAGAATTCTACACTTTTGGAAATTTACATAATTATATCTTTGTATCATTTAGCCTCTTCCTCTATACTTTACATTTCATGTGAATTGACAAACTGGATCTAGAGATTTGATTAAAGTTTAATTGTTCTTTAGTAAAAATACTTCATAGGTGATGCTGTGTACTTCCTGTTGTAATATATTAGGAAGAACATAATTACTGGTTGTCCTGTTTTCATGATTTTAAGATGAATCAGTATGCTTAGATGATGTCATCCTGATCCATCTGTTATAAAGGTCACTATTGACCTTTCACTTAGGGATTTAGCAGCCATTGATGATTGCTAACTAGATTAGAGGCTGCAAAATGATGACTTTTCTATTATTCTGTCTTCATTTATAAGGCATGATTTTTCTATAAAGAAGGACTTTAAGGATTTATTTTTAATATTGAATGGTACCAGGTAATGCTGATGGTAATTATTTAATTGAGAGAGAAAAACCAATTCCGAAGAAGAGGGAAGAGATGATCAAACGATGACAGTCCCCAAGAAGGTGACAGGGGATGGCACTACGAGCAGGTAAGGAAGTGTCAGCTTCTGTTAGGGGACGGCCCACTCCTTGCATATAAGGGAGGTAGAAAGACGGGTGCAGGTGCAAGGAAGCTGATAACTGCGTGGTCAGAAGAGAATTCAGTTCCCTTAGTTCCCTGTGCTTATATTTTTTTCAGTGAAGTATACAGCAAAGTCATTGACTAAGGTCTGGAGAAATTGGGGAAGGAAGTAGGGGAGCAAAATTTTAATTATGCTTTTATGTTTTATGAAAACTTAAAAAAAAAAAACAGAATTTCTGCAAAACCAATGGCTTTATTGGAGCCTGTCAAACTAAGATTATTTTTCCCTAAAAATCTTATCATTCAAAGGGATTCCTAAAAGCTAACCTCTTTGATGGAAGAAATAAAGAATTTGTTCCAATAAACTATTCTGTTTGTATTTTCTCTATTCCTTCCTGAGATTTTAACTTCATTCTTTAAAAAGAAAAAAAAGTCGGGGGGCAGTGGCATTCTCCTTCCACTCTGGTTGTTGTTGTTCAGTCACTGACTTGTGTCTGACTCTTTGCGACTCCATGAATTGCAGCACGCCAGCCTTCCCTGTCCTTCACTATCTCCCCGACTTTGCTCAAACTCATGTCCATTGAGTCAGTGATGCCATCCAGCCATCTCATCCTCTGTTGCCCCCTTCCATCTTGCCCTCAGTCTTTCCCAGCATCAGGGCCTTTTCCAATGAGTTGACCCTTTGCATCAGGTGGCCAAATTATTGGAGCTTTCCGCATCTATCCTTCCAATGAACACTCAGGGTTGATTTCCTTTAGGATTGACTTATTTGATCTCCTTGCTGCCCAAAGAACTCTCAAGAGTTTTCTCCAACACCACAGTTCTAAAGCATCAATTCTTGGACCCTCAACCTTCTTTATGGTCCAACTCTCACATCCATACATGACTACTGGAAAAACCATAGCTTTGACTATAGACCTATGTCAACAAAGTGATGTCTCTGCTTTTTAATACTCTGTCTAGATTTGTCATAGCTTCTCCTCCAAGGAGCAAGCGTCATGGCTTCAGTCACCATACACATTGATTTTGGAGCCCAAGAAAAAGAAATCTGTAACTGTTTCCACTTTTTCCCTATCTGTTTGCCATGAAATGATGGAACCAGGTGCCATGATCTTAGTTTTTTGAATGTTGAATTTTAAGCCAGCTTTTTCACTCTCCTCTTTTACCTTCATCAAGAGGTTCTTTAGTTCCGCCTTGTTGTCTGCCATTAGAGTGGTACCATCTGCGTATCTAAGGTTGTTGATATTTCTCCTAGCAATCTTGATTCCAGCTTGAGCTTCATCCAGTCCAGCATTTCACACGATGTACTCTGCATATAAGTTAAATAAGCAGGATGACAGTATACAGCTTTGACACATTCCTTTCCCAAATTTGAACCACTTCATTTTCCCTTGTCCAGTTCTATTGCTTCTTGACCTGCATACAGGTTTCTCAGAAGGCAAGTTAGGTAGTCTGGTATTCTCCGCAGTTTGTTGTGATCCACACTGTTAAAGGCTTTCACGTACTCAACGAAGCAGAAGTAGATGTCTTTTTGGAATTCCTGTGCTTTTCCTATGATCTAGCAGATGTTGACAGTTTGATCTCTGGTTCCTCTGCCTTTTCTGAATCTAGCTTGTACATCTGAAAGTTCTTGATTCACATACTGTTTGAAACCTAGCTTGAAGGATTTTATCATGAGCTTGCTAGCATGTGAAATGAGCCCAATTGTGTGGTAGTTTGAACATTCTTTAGCATTGCCCTTCTTTGGGATTGGAATGAACACATCTTTTCCAGTCCTGTGGCCACTGCTGACTTTTCCAAATTTGATGGCATATTGAATGCATCACTTAAGAGTATCATATTTTAGGATTAGGAATAGCTCAGCTGGGAATCCATCACCTCCACTAGTTTTGTTCATAGTAATGCCTCCTACTGCTGCTGCCGCTGCTGCTAAGTCACTTCAGTCGTGTCCAACTCTGTGTGACCCCATAGACAGCAGCCCACCAGGCTCCCCTCTCCCTGGGGTTCTCCAGACAAGAACACTGGAGTGGGTTGCCATTTCCTTCTCCAGTGCGTGAAAGGGAAAAGTGAAAGTGAAGAAGCTCAGTCGTATCCAACTCTTAGCAACCCCATGGGCTGCAGCCCACCAGGCATGAGTACTGGAGTGGGTTGCCATTGCCTTCTCCGAATGCCTCCTAAGGCCCACTTAAATTCACATTCCAGGATGTCTGGCTGTAGGTGAGTGATCACACATAGTGGTTATCCAGTTCATTAAAACCTTTTTCATATAGTTCTTCTGTGTATTCTTGCCACCTCTTAAGTTCTTCTGTTTCTGTTAGGTTCTTGCCATTTCTGTCCTTTATTGAGCCCATCTTTGCACGAAATACTCCTTTGGTATCTCTAATTTTCTTGACGAGAGCTCTAGTCTTTACTATTTTATCGTTTTCCTCTATTTCTTTGCATTGTTCACTTAAGACGGCTTTCTTATCTCTCCTTACTGTTCTCTGGATCTCTACTTTCAATTGGGTATATCTTTCCCTTTCTCCTCTGCCTCTCGTTTTTCATCTTTTCTCAGCAATGTGTTAGGCTTCCTCAGACAACCATTTTGCCTTCTTGCATTTCTTTTTCTTGGGGATGGTTTTAGTCACCATCTCTTGTACAGTGTTACAAACCTCTATTCATTGTTCTTCAGGCACTCTGTCTACCAGATCTAGTGCCTTCAATCTGTTCCTCATCACCACTGTATAATCATAAGGGATTTGATTTAGGTCATACCTGAATGGCCTGGTGGTTTTCCCTACTTTCTTCAATTTGAGCCTGAATTTTGCAATAAGGAGCTGAAGATCTGAGCCACAGTCAGCCCCAAGTCTTATTTTTGCTGACTGTGTAGAGCTTCTCCATTTTTGGCCTCCAAAAATATAATCAGCCTGATTTTGGTGTTGACCATCTGGTGACATCCATGTGTAGAGTTGTCTCTTACGTTGTTGGAAGAGGATGTTTGCAATAACATTGTATGGGGACAAATGGTTATTAGACTTAGCATAGTGATCATTTCACAGTATATGCAAATGCCAAATCACTTTGTACCACACCTGAGCCACACTATATACTACACTCTCGTGGGTTAGATAGTTATCCCTTGTTTGCTTCTTTTACCTTCAATTTGCATGTGTGCTATGGGGACCTCTTTTAAGAAGACAATATTAATCAAACCTGAAGGTGGAATTTGTTTTAAGACTTATGCTTACTTATCTGACATATAAGAATGAAATAGAATCTGGCTAGTGTGACTTGTACAACTGATATATCTGTTACCCTTTTTGTTAGTTAATTCTTGATGTTGACTTTGATCACATTGATATACATTTTTAAAAAGCATGATTGTTTGCCTCTGAGACTTATTTCACCCTGTGAACATCTCACTTGTCTATTTGGTCCCTGAGAAACTGAAAGTATGGATTGCCATACATGAATACATGCAACTTTTTTCTTGTAACTTTATTCTGGGTGTTTTGGGAAATAAATGTGTTATGTTCTGGCACCTCTAGAATGCAAATCCCAAGTATATTTCCAAAAGTGTTACTAAACCCTAAGCAAGATAATTGTTTGCAGGCATGGTTAAATAGCTCCAGTAGCAAAGCATAAATACCTTAAGAAAGCAAGATACTCTCTTAAAGAATATTATTTTTTAATTATAATATAGATGATATATAATATCATGTTGGTTTCAGGTATAGTATATAGTGATTTGACATTTGCATATATATATGAAATACCACCTTGGTAAGTCTAATAACTATTTGTCCCCATACAACATTATTGCAATATTATTGCCCATATTCCTTATCCTCTATGTTACATCCCTGTGGCTTATTTATTTTATAACTGGAGGTTTATACCTCTTAATCCCCTTTTCCTGTTTTATCCATCCACCTCTCTCCCCTCAGATACCCACCCATTTGTTCTCTGTATCTGTGATTCTGTTTTCATTTTGTTTTGTTTGTATTGTTTTTTCGATTCCACATATAAATGAGATCATACAGTATTTGACTGTGTCTGACATTTCACTTAGCATGACACCCTCTAGAACATCCATGTTGTTGTTAGAGGCAATTTTTTAATAGCTTGTGTATAAGTGTCTGTGTGTATATATATGTGTGTGTGTGTGTGTGTGTGTGTGTGTCTGTGTGTGTGTGTCTGTGTGTGTATACATGCACACACTATATCTTCTTTATCCACTTTTCTTATCAGTGGAGAATTAGACTGCTTCCAGATCTTGACTGTTCTAAAGAATGCTGCAGTGAACACTAGGATATACACACACACACACACATATATCTTTTCAAATTACTGTTTTTGTTTTCTTTGAGTAAACACTCAGTTCCAAGAGTGGAATTGCTGTATCATATGAAGAGCCTTCATATGTTTTCCATACCAAAGTGTGAAAACATACTTCATCCTGTTTTCCATAGTGGCTGCACCAATTTACAATCCTACCAGCAGTGCATTCTGCACATCCTTGCCAACGCTTACTCTTTGTTGTACTTTTGTGAGTAGTCATTCTGACAGGTGTGAGATGTTATCTCTTTGGGATTTGATTTGCATTTCTCTGATGATCAGTGAGGTTGAGCATCTTTTCATGTGTCTGTTGGCCATCTGTAAGTATTCTTTGGTAAAATGTCTGTTCAGATCCTCTGCCCATTTTTTAATTGGATGGTTTGTTTTTTTTTTAATGTTGAGTTACATGAGTTCTTTGTGTATTGTGATATTAACTTCTTATTGGATATGTTTGCAAATATCTTCTCCCAGTTTGTATGCTGTCTTTTCCTTCTGTTGATGGTTTCCTTCATTGTGCAAAAGCTTCTTAGTCTGATGTAGTCCCATTTGTTTATATTTGCTTTTTTTAATATTGCAAGTGATTTAATTTTTAATATATAAGCAATTCATATTCATTGATTTGTATTAATCTATCAGAAATGTTTAACTTTTTTTATTTCCCTTGCCTGAGGAGACATATCAAAAAAATTTTTTTTTCCCAAAAATGATGTCAAAAAATGTACTGCCTATGTTTTCTTCTAGGAGTTTATGATTTCAGGTCTTACATTTACATCTTTAATCCATTTAGGGTTGACTCTAATATATAATGTGACTTAGAGTATATTCTTCAAGTGGTTATTAGACTTAGCATAGTGATCATTTCACAGTATATGCAAATGCCAAATCACTTTGTACCACACCTGAGCCACACTATATACTACACTCTCGTGGGTTAGATAGTTATCCCTTGTTTGCTTCTTTTACCTTCAATTTGCATGTGTGCTATGGGGACCTCTTTTAAGAAGACAATATTAATCAAACCTGAAGGTGGAATTTGTTTTAAGACTTATGCTTACTTATCTGACATATAAGAATGAAATAGAATCTGGCTAGTGTGACTTGTACAACTGATATATCTGTTACCCTTTTTGTTAGTTAATTCTTGATGTTGACTTTGATCACATTGATATACATTTTTAAAAAGCATGATTGTTTGCCTCTGAGACTTATTTCACCCTGTGAACATCTCACTTGTCTATTTGGTCCCTGAGAAACTGAAAGTATGGATTGCCATACATGAATACATGCAACTTTTTTCTTGTAACTTTATTCTGGGTGTTTTGGGAAATAAATGTGTTATGTTCTGGCACCTCTAGAATGCAAATCCCAAGTATATTTCCAAAAGTGTTACTAAACCCTAAGCAAGATAATTGTTTGCAGGCATGGTTAAATAGCTCCAGTAGCAAAGCATAAATACCTTAAGAAAGCAAGATACTCTCTTAAAGAATATTATTTTTTAATTATAATATAGATGATATATAATATCATGTTGGTTTCAGGTATAGTATATAGTGATTTGACATTTGCATATATATATGAAATGACCACCTTGGTAAGTCTAATAACTATTTGTCCCCATACAACATTATTGCAATATTATTGCCCATATTCCTTATCCTCTATGTTACATCCCTGTGGCTTATTTATTTTATAACTGGAGGTTTATACCTCTTAATCCCCTTTTCCTGTTTTATCCATCCACCTCTCTCCCCTCAGATACCCACCCATTTGTTCTCTGTATCTGTGATTCTGTTTTCATTTTGTTTTGTTTGTATTGTTTTTTCGATTCCACATATAAATGAGATCATACAGTATTTGACTGTGTCTGACATTTCACTTAGCATGACACCCTCTAGAACATCCATGTTGTTGTTAGAGGCAATTTTTTAATAGCTTGTGTATAAGTGTCTGTGTGTATATATATGTGTGTGTGTGTGTGTGTGTGTGTGTGTCTGTGTGTGTGTGTCTGTGTGTGTATACATGCACACACTATATCTTCTTTATCCACTTTTCTTATCAGTGGAGAATTAGACTGCTTCCAGATCTTGACTGTTCTAAAGAATGCTGCAGTGAACACTAGGATATACACACACACACACACATATATCTTTTCAAATTACTGTTTTTGTTTTCTTTGAGTAAACACTCAGTTCCAAGAGTGGAATTGCTGTATCATATGAAGAGCCTTCATATGTTTTCCATACCAAAGTGTGAAAACATACTTCATCCTGTTTTCCATAGTGGCTGCACCAATTTACAATCCTACCAGCAGTGCATTCTGCACATCCTTGCCAACGCTTACTCTTTGTTGTACTTTTGTGAGTAGTCATTCTGACAGGTGTGAGATGTTATCTCTTTGGGATTTGATTTGCATTTCTCTGATGATCAGTGAGGTTGAGCATCTTTTCATGTGTCTGTTGGCCATCTGTAAGTATTCTTTGGTAAAATGTCTGTTCAGATCCTCTGCCCATTTTTTAATTGGATGGTTTGTTTTTTTTTTAATGTTGAGTTACATGAGTTCTTTGTGTATTGTGATATTAACTTCTTATTGGATATGTTTGCAAATATCTTCTCCCAGTTTGTATGCTGTCTTTTCCTTCTGTTGATGGTTTCCTTCATTGTGCAAAAGCTTCTTAGTCTGATGTAGTCCCATTTGTTTATATTTGCTTTTTTTAATATTGCAAGTGATTTAATTTTTAATATATAAGCAATTCATATTCATTGATTTGTATTAATCTATCAGAAATGTTTAACTTTTTTTATTTCCCTTGCCTGAGGAGACATATCAAAAAAATTTTTTTTTCCCAAAAATGATGTCAAAAAATGTACTGCCTATGTTTTCTTCTAGGAGTTTATGATTTCAGGTCTTACATTTACATCTTTAATCCATTTAGGGTTGACTCTAATATATAATGTGACTTAGAGTATATTCTTCAAGCTTGCTTTTAAATTCAAGTCTAGATCAAGGTGCTTCCTTTTCCAGCCAAAATGGAGTAACAGGAATTGAATTCATTTTCCCACCTGAATGAGTAAACAAGCAGACAAAAGACATGAAACAATTGTTTTTTTCAAATATTGCATATCAAAGACAGTTATCCATGAAAAGAGGAGAAATAAGTGAGGTTAGCGCTACAATTACATTTCTAGACCACGACTCAGGAACCTCCATGGAGCCTAACAAGTTCACTGACTTGAGAAGGCAGCACTGGAAGCCTACTGATGCCACGGTGGCTAGTGTTTACAGGGCAGAGGAGTGGACAGGAGAGAGCTACAAAAAGAGAGCACTCTAGATACCTCTAGTGTCTAAAACTGCTTAAAGAGGTGATACTGGGAGCAGTAGCAACACTCAATTTAAAAACAAGGCAAATGATTTCAGATGTTTTTGTTGTTGTTGTTTGTTTTTTGTTTTACTTTACAATATTGTATTGGTTTTGCCACACATCAGTATGAATCTGCCACGGGTGTACACGTGTTCCCAATATCGAACCCCCCTCCCACCTTCTCCCCAACACCATCCCTCCGGGTCATCCCAGTGCACCAGCCCCAAGCATCCTGCACCCTCCCTTGAACCTAGACTGGCAATTCGTTTCTTATATGATATTATACATGTTTCAATGCCATTCTCCCAAACCATCCCACCCTCTCCCTCTCCCACAGAGGGGAGAACAGTCCCATAGACTGTTCTATTAACTCAGTGAGTTGACTGATGTTGTGGATATGGTTCAGTTGCAGTCAATGCCAAATCTGTATCAGTGACTGAAGAATTACCTTCCATAAACATGAACAGTCTATGGGAAACAATTACAGGCAAGAATATTTTCAAGAAAACACTACATCAGTACATCCTGAAGTGGAATCTGCTAAGATGTATTACAGCTGATGGTGGCAAATTATGTGTGGAGCTGAAAAAGATTTTAATTAACCCTATTTACAAAGCTTATAAAAAATAAGGTATTTAAAATGTGATTATTTATCCTTTTGTCAGCAGCTACTTTGAGGAAAATATTTTAATTTATTATGTGTTATTGAATCGGTAGTGTCAGTAGCCAAATTTATTTTTCCTCATGGCCTTAACCACCATCAGTTCCATGAATTTTTGATATAAAGAATAAATGAGCTTAGAAGTGGTAAGGACTTTGTGATTTTTTGTTTGTTTGTTTATTTTGCGATTTTCAGGGGTGGGGACTAAGATTGAAGTTTTTCTGAATAAGAAAAATCCCCTTTGACCTTTTCTTTATGCCTGTTTATGTCTAAGTGTCTTCGAGGCTGAAGGTCGGGTACGCTCTGCCTGGAGACCACTCGACTGAGGTCTCAGGTGGTGCCTCCCAGGGTCTGCGTCTAGGGACCCTTCCTGCCCAGGTTTCCC
Organism: Madoqua kirkii; assembly: GCA_006408675.1. NCBI lineage: Eukaryota > Metazoa > Chordata > Mammalia > Artiodactyla > Bovidae > Madoqua > Madoqua kirkii. Next base: position 1,284 of record SJYC01118152.1, on the reverse strand, counting down.
AGCACAGCCAAGCTTCCTTCTACAGTTGCTGCCCCCCAACACCCCCACCTGGCCAGCTGCTGGGCCCTCACACACTCGGCCCGCGTTCGCTGAGGCTGCTGTAAGCCGCTGTGTTTGGGGAGGGCGTTTGTGCACCACTCGGTTGGAGGGTGTCCGCATGTGCTCCCAGCCTGGACACGTGCCATTAGCATGGCTCCTGGCTCAGGCAGTAAAGCATCTGCCTGCAATGCGGGAGATCCGGGTTCGATTCCTGGGTCGGGAAGATCCCCTGGAGAAGGAAATGGCAATCCACTCCAGCACTCTTGCCTGGAAAATCCCATGGACGAAGGAGCCTGATAGGCTACAGTCCATGGGGTCACAAAGAGTCGGATACGACTGAGCGACTTTACTTACTTACTTTACTTTACTATTGAACACTTGATTCACCTTAAAAATTAGCTTTTTTTGCATATTTGACAATGTTTCTTAATGAATTCAACCTAAAATGATAAGGCAAAACAGATGCTTATATATAAACTGGTCCTGTGATAGTCATTTTAGTGACAGCTAACTTTGTTTGAATCACAAAAAAATACTGGAGTTTTTTTTTTATACTTCTCATGCTGTCAAAAGTTAAAAAAAAAAGTGAGAATTTCATTCTCATACAAATTTATAATGAATGTGATTTCTGAGCTCAACCTACAGTTTACAAAGAGTCGGATACGACTGAGCGACTTTACTTACTTACTTTACTTTACTATTGAACACTTGATTCACCTTAAAAATTAGCTTTTTTTGCATATTTGACAATGTTTCTTAATGAATTCAACCTAAAATGATAAGGCAAAACAGATGCTTATATATAAACTGGTCCTGTGATAGTCATTTTAGTGACAGCTAACTTTGTTTGAATCACAAAAAAATACTGGAGTTTTTTTTTTATACTTCTCATGCTGTCAAAAGTTAAAAAAAAAAGTGAGAATTTCATTCTCATACAAATTTATAATGAATGTGATTTCTGAGCTCAACCTACAGTTCCAGGAATGTTTTCCTGACTTGGATGCAAATGCAAAGAAAGGATATTTCTATGTTGCAAAATTTGTTTAACTGTGCAGTTCTGCCTAACCATCAGTTAGAGTGATTAGTCTTTAATGTAATGACATGTTGAAAGGCAAATATTAATAGAAGAACCAAATTGAATTCTGTGTATTATCAATTAAAATCATATTCTTGTACATTAATATCACTATTTTATAGTACCTATCTGCATTTTCACATATAAAATATATTTTAAAATCTCATTGT
>SJYC01118151.1:0-14574 GCA_006408675.1 Madoqua kirkii | reverse complement strand
TTAGCATTAACAATGAACATTTTCAATTTGGATTATAGGAAACATTAACTTTGAACCCCAGTTAAATGCAAGTATCTCCTCCCCAAAAAAGAATTCTTTTCATTAGTGGACCTGAATGAAAAAGAAAAAAGTATACTCAATTATTATTCCATTTTTAATTTTGTCAATAAAAAAACTTTGTGGAGTTTGTTTGCTCCCTTGTTATAGAAGAAAGTCTTCTCATGAATTTTGCTTCTTGGCTAGCAAAACCTACAGTATTTACTATTTGATTCTTTACAGAAAAACATGTTTGACCACTTGTCTAGGTAGTGATCACAGGCTTTGAACTAGAGCATTGACCACTGCCCAGGTCCTACACTGCTAGCTAGGTAGGACATATATGAGACTGATCCAGATAGCACTGATGCTGCTAAGTCACTTCAGTCGTGTCCACCTCTGTGCGAGCCCACAGACAGGAGCCCACCAGGCTCGCCCATCCCTGGGATTCTCTAGGCAAGAACCCTGGAGTGAGTTGCCATTTCCTTCTCCACTGCATGAAAGGGAAAAGTGAAAGTGAAGTCGCTCAGTCCTGTCCAACTCTTAGCGACCCCATGGACGGCAGCCTACCAGGCTCCTCCAACCATCTGATTTTCCAGGCAAGAGTACTGGAGTGGGGTGCCATTGCCTTCTCCCGATAGCACTGCAAATACTTTGAAATTTTAACTGTTATTGTTATAAAAAAAAAAAAACCACGAAGACAGTTTGGAACTGTGTCCTGAACCAATCCTGCTTGAATGCCTGTTATGTTAGAACATAACAAAACAAAATCAACAATCTCTTTGAATTTAAACAAAAGCAACTTGCCAGGTGGCAGAGTACTAAAGGATCCACTTGCCACTGCAGGAGACCCAAGAGACATGGGTTTGTTTGATCCCTAGGTCAGGAAGATCCTCTGGAGTGGAAATGGCAACCCACTCCAATATTCTTGCCTGAAAAAGTCCATGGACAGAGAAGTCTGGTGGGCTATAGCCCATAGGGTTGCAAAGAGTTGGGCATAACTGAGAGATTGAGCACAGACAGGAACCAGATGACATAAATTTTAAAAATGTTCAGGACACAGTCTAAAATTACTCAGCATATGAAGAACTTTGGAAATCTGAACTTACAAGAGAAGAGACAACAAATGCCAAACCTTGGGTGACACAGGTGTCACATTTATCAGACAATGTTAAAGCAACTATCATAACCATGCTTCATGAAGTTAGGGCAAACACGTCAAACAAATGTAAAGATAGACGATCTCAGCATGGAAATAGAAAATATAAAGAGCTAAATGAGTACTTTCAGACTGAAAGAGTAACTGAAATTTAAAATCCACTGATGAGCTTAATGGCAGAATAGAAATGATAGAAGAAAGGGTTATTAACCTTGTAGATAAATCACTAGAAATTAACTAGTGTGGACAACAGAGAGAATAAAAAAGACTGGAAAAGATGTATAAAAAGAACCTCATGGACCAGTGTAAAAATACCAGAAAGAGAAAAAGAAACTAGAATAAAATATTTCATATTCAGTAAAGGACACTAGAAAACTCAAGAAACTCAGCAAACCCAAGCAAGATCAATTCAAAGACGTCTTTCCTAGACACGTCATAATTAGACTTGTGAAAACTAGAAAGAATTCCAATACTGGCAATTGCCAGGAAAAAAAATGGTGTATATTATATATGGGAACAATAATTCAAATCTGTATATTTCTCTCAGAAACCAAGAGTAACAGAAGGTTTTAAAGGGCTGAGGGAAAAGAAAGATCAACTCAGAATTGTAGCTCCAGGGAAAATATATCTTTGAGGGGAAAAGAAACGAAGACACCCTCAGATGAAGGAAACAGAATTCACCACCTACTGACCTGCTCTATAAGAAATGCTTGTACTTCATATGAAGAATTGAAAAAAGATCAATAAAACTGTCCCTGTTCAAAGATGAAATGATTGTCTACATAGAAAATCCCATGTACTCTACAGGAAAGTTCCTGGAACTAAAGAAGTTTATTAAGGGATACAGGATAAAAGACCAACAACTCAGAATTCAATAGTACTTTTATATACTAACAATGAACAATTGGAAGCTGAAATTAATGCAACGGTACCATTCACAGTAGTTTCACATAACTAGAACAGTCCACCTGTAGGTAATATTAATACATTTAATGTATGGTATAAGACCCACTGACTTCCCTGGTGGCTGAGTGGTAAACAGTCCACCTGCCAGGAATCAAGATATGAGTTTGATCCCTGAGTGAGAAAGATAACCTGGAGAAGGAAATTACAACCCACTGTAGTATTCTTGCCTGGGAAATCCCATGGACAGAGGAATCTGGATAACTTGGAGAAGGAAATTACAACCCACTCTAGTATTCTTGCCTGGGAAATCCCACGTATAGAGGAGTCTGGTGGGCTGCAGTCCATGGGGTTACAAAAGAGTCAGACACAACTTAGCAACTACACAACATATAAGACCCATACAACAGTTGACTCTCAGTTTTCCCCTCCAAGCTTTTGTGCTATTGTTTTTATACATTTAATTTATATCATGGACAGAGGAATCTGGATAACTTGGAGAAGGAAATTACAACCCACTCTAGTATTCTTGCCTGGGAAATCCCACGTATAGAGGAGTCTGGTGGGCTGCAGTCCATGGGGTTACAAAAGAGTCAGACACAACTTAGCAACTACACAACATATAAGACCCATACAACAGTTGACTCTCAGTTTTCCCCTCCAAGCTTTTGTGCTATTGTTTTTATACATTTAATTTATACATATGTTATAAATACCCAGAGAAGGCAATGGCAACCCATTCCAGTACTCTTGGCTAGAAAATCCCATGGACGGCAGAGCCTGGTGGGCTGCCATCTATGGGGTCACACAGAGTTGGACATGACTGAAGCAACTTAACAGCAGCATGTTATAAATACCAAAGACAGTTTGAGGTTCACAGAAAAATTAAGAGGAAGATAAAGAAATTTCTTACATACTCCCTGCCCCTACAGTGCATAACTTCCCCCATTATCAACACAGCACACATCAACAGGCCCCACTTGAAAGGTACATTTACATTATGTACACTCTTGGTGGTTTACATTCTGAATTAAGGCAAATTTATAATGGCATATATCCATAGTTACAGTACGATACAGAGCATTCTCAGTGCCATAAAACCCCTCTGTGCTCTGCTTGTTCATCCCTCTCCCCCAACTCCTGGCAGCCAGCAACTTTTTACTGTCTCTGTAGTTAATGTCTTTTCCAGAATGTCATACAGATGGAATCATTCAGTATGTAGCCTTTCCAGATTGGCTACTTTGTCCTAGTATATATATATGTAAACGCCCTCCTTTTTTTTTTATGACTTGATAGTTCATTTGTTTTTAGTGCTGAATAATATTCCATTGTCTGGTTGTACCACATTCACTCACATCATTATTTGTCCATTTACATTCTAATGAACCTCTTGGTTGCTTCCAAGTTTTGTCTGTTAAAAGTAAAGCTGCTATAAACATCTATATGCAAGTTTTTGTGTGGACATAAGTTTTAAGCTTTGGGGTAAATGTCAAGGAGTGTGATTACTGGACCATAGGTTAAGAATATGTTTAGTCTTCTAAGAAACTGCCAGTCTGTGTTCTAAAGTGGCTGTGCCATTTTGCATTTCCACTAGCAATAAATGAGAGTTTGTGCTGCTACACATCCTCACTAGCGACTAGTTTTGTCAGTGTTACAGATTTAGGCCATTTTCATAGGTGTGGTGGAGAAGTGGCAACCCACTCCAGTATTCTTGCCTGGAGAATCCCATGGACAGACCATGGAGTCGCAAAGAGTTAGACACAACTGAGCAACTAACACACACACACACACACACACACAGGTGTGGAGTGGTATCTCATTGTTATAATTTGCATTTTTTTAATGACATAGATGTGGGCATCTTTTCAGATGCTTAATTGCCATCGTATGTCTTCTTTAGAAAAGTGTCTGTCTGTTAAGATCTTTAGTCCATTTTTTTAATCAGGTCATTTGTTTTCATATTATTGAGTTGTCAGGGTTCTTTGTATATTTTTGATAATCTTTTATCAGATATGGGTTTTGCAAATATTCTCTCCCAGTTTGTGAGATATCTTCCAGTTCTCTTGACATTGTCTTTTGCAGAGCTGAAGTTTTTTAATGAAGTCCACCTTATCAATTATTTCTTTCATGGATAGTGCATTTGGTGTGGTGTTTAAGGAGTAATCATTATACTCAAGGTCATCTAGGTTTCCTCCTATTTATCTTCTAGGAGCTTTATAGTTTTACACTTTGCATTTTGAGTTAATTGTTGTGAAAGATATAAAGCCTGTATCCAGATTCATTTTTCTGCATATCTAGTTGTTCCAGGCTATCTTCAAGCATGTATTGAAAAGGTTATCATTGCTCCATTTCATTGCCTTTGTTCTTTTGTCAGAGATCAATTGATTATATTTATATGGGCTCTGTATTCTGTTTCAGTGATCTACTTGTCTATTTCTTTTTGCCAATACCATACTCTCTTCATTACAGTAGCTTTATAGTAAGTCTTGAGAACAGATAGAATCGGTCTTCAGCTTCGTCCTTCTTCATTTCTGTGTTTTCTGTTCTGAATCTTTTGCCGCTACACATTAGCTTTAGAATCAGTTTCTCAATATCCACAAAATAGCATGTTGGGATTTTTTTAATTTTTATTTATTTATTTTAATTGGATGCTAATTACTTTACAGTATTGTAGTGGTTATTGCCATACATTGATATGAATCCGCCATGAGTATACATGTGTCCCCACATCCTGAACCCCCGTCCCACCTCACTCCCCATCCCATCCCTCAGGGTTGTCCCTGTGCACTGGCTTTGAGTGCCCTGCTTCATGCATCTAACTTGGACTGGTGATCTATTTCACATATGACAGTATACATGTTTCAATGCTATTCTCTCAAATCATCCCACCCTCGCCTTCTCCCACAGAGTACAAAACTCTGTATCTCTTTTGCTGTCTCACATATAGGATAATTGTTACCATTTATCTAAATTCCATATATATGCATTAATACACTGTATTGGTGTTTTTCTTTCTGACTTACTTTATTCTGTATAATAGGCTCCAGTTTCATCTACCTTATTAGAACTGACTCAAATGCATTCTTTTTAATAACTGAGTAATATTCCATTGTGTATATGTACCACAGCTTTCTTATTTATTCATCTGCCAATGGACATCTAGGTTGCTTCCATGTCCTAGCTGTTGTAAACAGTGCTGCAATGAACATTGGGCTACATGTATCTCTTTCAGTTCTGGTCTCCTTGGTGTGTATGCCCAGTAGTGGGATTGCTGCCTCCTATGGCAGTTCTATTCCCAGTTTTTTAAGGTGTCTTCACACTGTTCTCCATAGTGGCTGTACTAGTTTGCATTCCTACCAACAGTGTAAGAAGGTTCCCTTTTCCCCACACCCTCTCCAGCATTTATTGTTTGTAGACTTTTTGACAGCAGCTCATTCTGACCACCATGAGATGGTACCTCATTGTGGTTTTGATTTGCATTTCTCTGATAATGAGTGATGTTGAGCATCTTTTCATGTGTTTGTTAGCCATCTGTATGTCTTCTTTGGAGAAATGTCTGCTAAGTTCTTTGGCCCATTTTTTGATTGGGTCGTTTATTTTTCTGGTATTGAGCTACATGAGCTGCTTATATATTTTTGAGATTAGTTGTTTGTCAGTTGCTTCATTTGCTATTATTTTCTCCCATTCTGAAGGCTGTCTTTTCACCTTGCGTATAGTTTCCTTCGTTGTGCAAAAACTTTTAAGTTTAATTAGGTCCCATTTGTTTATTTTTGCTTTTATATCCAGTACTCTAGGAGGTGGGTCATAGAGGATCCTGCTGTGATTTATGTCAGAGAGTGTTTTGCCTCTGTTTTCCTCTTAAGAGTTTTGTAGTTTCTGGTCTTATATTTAGATCTTAAATACATTTTGAGTTTATTTTTGTGTATGGAGTTAGAAAATGTTCTAGTTTCATTATTTTACAGGTGGTTGGCCAGTTTCCCCAGCATCACTTGTTAAAGAGATTGTCTTTCCTCCATTTGTATATTCTTGCCTCCTTTGTCAAAGATAAGGTGTCTGTAGATGCATGGATTTATCCCTGGGCTTTCTATTTTGTTCCATTGATCTGTATTTCTGTCTTTGTGCCAATACATACTGTCTTGATGACTGTAACTTTGTTAGTGTAGTATAATCTGAAGTCAGGCAGGTTGATTCCTCCAGTTCTATTCTTCTTTTTTAAGATTGCTTTGGCTATTTGAGGTTTTTTGTATTTCCATACAAATTGTGAAATTATTTGTTCTAGTTCTGTGAAAAATACTCTTGGTAGCTTGATAGGGATTGCATTGAATCTATAGATTGCTTTGGGTAGCATACTCATGTTCACTATATTGATTGTTCTGATCCATGAACATGGTATATTTCTCTATCCATTTGTGTCCTCTTTGATTTATTTCATCAGTGTTTTATAGTTTTTTATATATAGGTCCTTTGTTTCTGTAGGTAGATTTATTCCTAAGGATTTTACTCTTTTCATCACAATAGAATTGTTTCCTTAACTTCTTTTTCTGTTTTCTCATTATTAGTGTATAGGAATGCAAGGGATTTCTGTGTATTAATTTTATATCCTGCAACTTTACTATATTCATTGATTAGCTCTAGTAATTTTCTGGTGGTGTCTTTAGGGTTTTCTGTGTAAAGGATCATGTCATCTGCAAAAAGTGAGAGTTTTACTTCTTCTTTTCCAGTCTAGGTTCCTTTTATTTCTTTGTCTTCTCTGATTACTGTGGCTAGAACTTCCAAAACTATGTTGAATAGTAGTGGTGAGGGTGGGCACCCTTGTCTTGTTCCTGACTTTAGGGGAAATGTTTTCAATTTTTCACCATAGATGATAATGTTTACTGTGGGTTTATCATATCAGGTTGGGATTTTGATTGGGATTATGTTGAATCTGTAGTTCAAGCTGTGAATTAACAACTTAACAATACTGTCTTCTTATCCATGAAAATGGAATACCTCTTCATTTACTTAATTCTTTTTTTTTTTTACTTTGTTCATCAGTTTTGTAGTTTTCCTCATATTTTTCTTCTACCTGAGATTTATACCTAAGCATTTTATATTGCATTGTGCTAGTGTAAATAGTCAGAGAAGGCAATGGCACCCCACTCCAGTACTCTTGCCTGGAAAATCCCATGGACAGAGGAGCCTGGTAGGCTGCAGTCCATGGGGTCGCGAAGAGTCGGACACGACTGAGCAACTTCACTTTCACTTTTCCCTTTCATGCATTGGAGCAGGAAGTGGCAACCCACTCCAGTGTTCTTGCCTGGAGAACCCCAGGGGTGGGGGAGCCTGATGGGTTGCTGTCTATGGGGTCGCACAGAGTTGGGCATGACTGAAGCAGCAGCAGCAACAGCAGTGTAAATAGTATTTTTATTTCAAAATCTATCTGTTGGTCTTTACTGTACTGGAAAGCAGTTGACTTTTGTCAGCCTTGTATGCTGCAACCTTGGCTATAATTGCTTAGTTTTAGGAGGATTTTGTTGATTCTTTTGGATTTTCTACATAGACAATCATATCTTCTGTGTACAAGGACAATTTTATTTCTTCTTTTCCAGTCTGTATACCTTTTATTTACTTTTCTTGTTGTAATGCATTAGTTAGCATTTCCAATATGTGTTGAAAAGGAGAGGTGAGAGGATATTCTTGCCTTGTATCTGAACTTAGTGGGAAAACTCAAGTTTATCAACATTAAGTATGATGCCAGCTGTAGGTTTTTTGTAAATATTCATATCAAGTTAAGGAAGTCCCCTCTATTCTTATTTTACTGGGAGTTTTTTGATCATAAATATGTGTGGAATTTGTCAAATACTTTTTCAAGATCTATTGCTATGATAATTTTTTAACCTGTTGATGTGATGGGCCACACTTATAGATTTTTTTTAAATGTTGAATCAGCCTTGCATATCTGAGATAAATCCCATTTAATTGAAGATTTTTGCATCTATGTTCATAAAAGAGGTTGGTCTATAGTTTTTTTTTTCTTATAATGTCTTTGGTTTTGATATTATAGTAATGATGCCTCATAGAATGTGTTAAGAATTCCCTCTGCTTCTGTCCTCTGAAAAAGGTTATAGAGAATTGGTATAATTTCTTCCTGAAGTGTTTGCTAGAATTCACCAGTGAACCCATCTGGTCCTTGTGCTTTCTGTTTTCAAAGATCTTATTAATTATCAATTCAGCTTATTTAATAGTTAAAAGCCTATTCAGGTTGTCTATTTCTTCCTGCGTGAGATTTGGCAGATTGTGTCTTAAAGATTGTTCCATTTCATCTAGATTATTACACTTGTGAGTGTAGTTGTTCATAATATTCTTTTACTATCCTTTTTATGTCCACAGGATCTATAGTGATATACTGTCTTTCATTTTTGGTGTGAGTTATTTCTGCCATCTGTTTCCCCTTAATTATTTGTCTAAAGACTTACTGATCTTAATGATCTTTTAAAAGAACTAGCTTTTTGTTTCATTGATTTTTCTCTATTGCTTTCTGTTTTCAGTTACACTAATTTCTGCTCTACTTCATATTACTTCTTTTTTTCTGCTTACTTTAGAATTAATTTGCTTTTCTGTTTCTAGTTTCCTAAGATCATGGCATCCGGTCCCATCACTTCATGGGAAATAGATAGGGAAAAAGTGGAAACAGTGTCAGACTTTATTTTGGGGGGCTCCAGAATCACTGCAGATGGTGATTGCAGCCATGAAATCAGAAGACGCTTACTCCCTGGAAGAAAAGTTATAAGCAACATAGATAGTATATTCAAAAGCAGAGACATTTCTTTGCTGACTAAGGTCCGTCTAGTCAAGGCTATGGTTTTTCCTGTGGTCATGTATGGATGTGAGAGTTGAACTATGAAGAAGGCTGAGCACCAAAGAATTGATGCTTTTGAACTGTGGTGTTGAAGAAGACTCTTGAGAGTCCCTTGGACTGCAAGGAGATCCAACCAGTCCATTCTGAAGGAGATCAACCCTGGGATTACTTTGGAAGGAATGATGCTAAAGCTGAAACTCCAGTACTTTGGCCACCTCATGCGAAGAGCTGACTCATTGGAAAAGACCCTGATGCTGGGAGGGATTGGGGGTAGGAGGAGAAGGGGACGACCGAGGCTGAGATGGCTGGATGGCATCATGAGCTCGATGGACGTGAGTCTGAGTGAACTTTGAGAGATGGTGATGAACAGGGAGTCCTGGCGTGCTGCGATTCATGGAGTCGCAAAGAGTCGGACACGACTGAGCAACTGAACTGAACTGAAAGTAGATACTTAGGTGACTGACTTTAGATTTCTTTCTTCTAATGTATGCATTCAATGCTATGAATTTCCCTCTAAGCACTGCTTTCACTGCATCCCACAAAGTTTAGTATGTTATGTTTTCATTTTTATTTAATCCAAAATTTATTTAATTTTATCTTAAGATTTCTTCTTTGACCCATCTTTTATTTAGAAGTGTGGAGTTTATTACTCTGTGTATTTTGGGATTTTTCCAGTTATCTTTCTGTTACTGATTTCTAATTTACTTCCATTATGTTCTGAGGGCAGACAGCATATGATTTATATGATTTCTAGTTTTTCAGTTTGTTAACATGTATTTTATGGCCCAGAATGTGGTCTTTCTTGGTTAATATAAGGTTAATTTTTATGCTAAGGTATGAGATTTGTGCTAAAGTTATTTTTTTCCTTTTTTTGCTCACATATGTCTAGTTGTTGCAACACTATTTGTTGAAAAGATTATCCTTTCTACTTAATTAACTTTGCATTTTTAAAAACCTCAGTTGATCATATTTTGATATATTTCTGGACTCATGTTTTTCTGTTGATCTGCCTATCCATTCTCCATTAATACCACATTGTCTTGATTAATGTAGCTTTATAGTAAGTCTTAAAGCCATATTATATGAGCTATCCAACTTTGTCTTCTTCTTCAAATTTATTGTGACCATTTTAGTTCCTTCTTCCTATGTAGCAAACTGAGTCTCAGATGAAAAGGTAAACGTTATAGAAAGGCATATATAACATTACTAAAAAATTTTACTTTGTTATGTTTGCCTTTTAATATGTTATATTAAAATTGTTCTTGATTAGAGGGTCTCCCATATACTCATTGATGTTCTGGTAAATTCTTTAGCCTCCCTTCAAGTTGCACTGACTTCGCATAATATTTACTCTATGACTTATATGCACTTCAAGAAAAAATATGTTAAATTAGGGTTAGCAGAACCTTTCATGATAGCACCTCTGCTGAATGGAGAACAAGGTGAGATTCTGAGTATTACCCTCAGTCCTGTGTCTGCACCTATCTGTCTCTGCTTCTCTGTGAGTAGTTCTCCTAAAAGATCTGCAGTCTCACAGGCAGGTTCAAGACTACCTGTTTTTCTTTGCTTTAGTTTAAAACTTTTTATTTTATATTGGAGTATAGCTGATTAACAATGTTGTGATAGTTTCAGGTGAACAGCAAAGTGACTCAAGCATACATATACATGTATGTATTCTCCTCCAAACTCCCCTCCCATTTAGGCTATCTCATAACATTGAGCAGAGTTCCCTGTGCTATACAGTAGATTACCCACTTTTAAATATAGCAGAGTGTAGCTGTCCGTTCCAAAGGAGCCTCACTTTAAATAGTGAAAAAGCAATATAAAGCTTAAATTTACCAACATAACCATTTTAGGTATACAGTTCAGTTAATCACCTTTTGTACTGATGTTTGACAGGTAATTACAATAAGGCAAGGCAAGCAATCGCTCGGTCGTGTCTGACTCTTTTCGATCCCATGGACTATAGTCTATCTACCAGGCTTCTCTGTCCATGGGATTTTCCAGGCAAGAGTACTGGAGTGGGTTGCTGTTTCCTTCTCCAGGGGATTTTCCTGACCCAGGGATCAAACCCAGGTCTCCTGCATTGCAGGCAGATACTTTACCCTCTGAGCCACCAGGGAAGCATTTATAAAATACTGTGTATCTTCTATTTTTCAGAAACCTGAATGCCAGCCTAGGTTTGCTTTAGCAGTTAAAAAGTAGAAAACTTTTGAGAAGAACTCTTTTAGGATTCCTGAGAAGAAAGACCTATTCTAGGACTCCTAGCCTAGTGTGGTAATTGGTTATCCTTCTACCTTCTTTATGAATTCATTCTTTCTTGGTACTATTCCTTTTCTCCCACTGGGGTAAGAATAATATATAGGGATATAAAGAATCAGAGTGTAACTCACTCAGTCATGTCTGATTCTTTGCGACCCCATAGACTGTAGCCCACCAGTCTCATCTGTTCATAGGATTTTCCAGGCAAGAATACTGGGGTGGATTGCCATTTTTTTCTCCAGGGGATCTTCCTGACCCAGGGATTGAACCCACATCTCCTGCATTGCAGACAGATTCTTTACCATCTTAGCCACCAGGGAAACCTCAAAGAATCATGAGAAGGAAATTTTTTTATTTTTCTTTTTTAATTGGAGGAAAATTGCTTTACAATGTTGTGATGACTTTTGCTGTACAATAACACAAATCATGCATAAAACTTATATCCCTTCCCTCTTGAGCGTTCCTCCCCTCCCCCATCTCACTCCTTTAGATCATCACAGAGCCACCTGTCTGGGTTCTCTGTGTTATATAGCAACTTCTCACCAGCTGTCTGGTTTACAAATGTAGTGTATATATATATATCGATGCTGCTTTCTCCATCATCCCAGTCTTTTCTTCCCCCACTTTGTCCACAAGTCCATTCTCCATAGCTGTGTCTTCACTCCTTCCCTGCAAGTAGGTTGTTGTTGTTCAGTTGCTCAGTTGTGTCTGACTCTTTGCGACCCCATGGAATGTAACACGCCTGGCTTCCCTGTCCTTCACCAAGTCCCAGAGCTTGCTCAAACTCATGTCCATCGAGTCTGTAATACCATCCAACCATTGCACCCTCTGTTGTCCCCTTCTCCTCCTGCTTTTAATCTTTCCCAGCATAACGGTCTTTTTTAATGAGTCGGCTCTTTGCTTCAGGTGGCCAAAGTACTGGAGCTTTAGTTTCAGTATCAGCCCTTCCAGTGAATATTCAGGTCTAATTTCCTTTAGGATTGACTGGTTTGTCTCCTTGCAGTCCAAGGGACTCTTAAGAGTATTATCCAACACCACAGTTCAAAGGCATCAATTCTTCAGCATCAGCCTTCTTTATGGTCTAACTCTCACATCCATACATGACTACTGGGAAAAAACCATAGCTTTGACTATATGGACCTTTGTCAGCAAAGTAATGTCTCTGCTTTTCAATAAGCTGCCTAGGTTGCTCATAACTTTTCTACCAAGGAGCAAGCATCTTTTAATTTCGTGGCTGCAGTCTCCATCTGCCGTGCTTTTGGAGCCTGAGAAAATAAAGTCTGTCACTGTTTCCGTTGTTTCCCCACCTATTTGCCATGAAGTGATGGGACTGGATGCCTTGATCTTAGTTCTCTGAATGTTGAGTTTAAGCCAACTTTTTCACTCTCCTCTTTCACCTTTATCAAGAGGCTCTTTAGTTCCTCTTCACTTTCTGCCATAAGAGTGGTGTCATCTGCATATCTGAGGTTATTGATATATCTCCTGGCAATCTTCATTCCAGCTTGTGCTTCATTCAGCCTGGCATTTCACGTGATATACTCTGCATATACGTTAAATAGGCAGGGTGACAATGTACAGCCTTGACAAACTCCTTTCCCAATTCTGAACCAGTCTGTTCTTCCATGTCTGGTTCTAACTGTTGCTTCTTGACGTGCATGCAGGTTTCTCAGGAGGCAGGTAAAGTAGTCTGGTATTCTCATATCTTTAAGAATTTTCCACAATTTGTTGTGATCCATAGTCAGAGGCTTTAGCATAGTCAATGAAGCAGAAGTAGATGTTTTTCTGGAACTCTCTTGCTTTTTCTATGATCCAGTGGATGCAGACAATTTGGTCTCAGTTCCTCTGCCTTTTCTAAATCCAACCTGAACATCTGAAAGTTCATGGTTCACATACTGTTGAAGCCTGGCTTGGAGAATTTTGAGCATTACTTTACTGGCATGTGAGATGAGTGCAATTGTGCAGTAGTTTGAACATTCTTTGGCATTGCCTTTCTTTGGGATTGGAATCAAAACTGACCCTTTCCAGTCCTGTGGCCACTGCTGAGTTTTCCAAGTTTGCAGGCCTATTGAGTGCAGCACTTTCACAGCATCATCTTTTACAATTTGAAATGACTCAGCTAGAATTCCATCACCTCCACTAGCTTTGTTCATAGTGATGCTTTCCTAAGGCCCACCTGACTTTGCATTTCATGATATCTGGCTGTAGGTGAGTGATCTGGGGAAAAAGCACTGTGGTTATCTGGGTCATTAAGATCTCTTTTGATTAGTTTTTCTATGTATTCTTGCCACCTTTTCTTAATCTGTTCTGCTTCTGTTAAATCCATACCACTTCTGTCCTTTTTTATACCTACCTTCGAATGAAATGTTGCCTTGGTATCTAATTTTCTTGAAGAGTTCTATAGTCTTTCCCATTCTATTGTTTTTCTCTATTTCTTTGCATTGATCACTTAGGAAGGATTTCTTATCTGTTCTTGTTATTCTTTGGAACTCTGCATTCAGATGGGTATATCTTTCCTTTTCTCCTTCACCTTTCCCTTCTCTTCCTTCTCAGCTATTTGTAAGGCCTCCTCAGGCAGCCATTTTTCCTTTTTGCATTTCTTCTATATTCCATATAAAGCACTGCAATATGATATTTGTTTTTCTCTTTCTGACTTACTTCACTTACAGGCTCTAGGTTCATCCATCTCACTGAACTGACTCAAATTCATCCTTTTTTATGGTTGAATAATATTCCATTGTGTATATGTACCACATCTCCTTTATCCATTCATCTGTCGATGGACATCTAGGTTACTTCCCCATGTCCTAGCTATTGTAAATAGTGCTTCTCTGAGCATTGTAGTACTTGGGTCTTTTTCAGTTACAGTTTTTTCAGGGTATATGCTCAGTAATGGGATTGCTAGGTCAGATGGTAGTTTTATTCCCGGTTTTCTAAGGAGTCTGTATACTATTCTCCATGGTGGCTGTATCAATTTATATCCCCACCAACAGTGCAAGAGGGTTCACTTTTCTTCACACCCTCTCCAGCATTTATTGTTTCAGGTTTTTATGGCAATTCTTACTAGTGCAAGGTGATACTTCATTGTCATTTTCATTTGCATCTCTCTAATAATTAGTAATTTTGAGCATCTTTTCATGTGTTTATTGGCCATCTGTACATAAGAAAGATTATAAACAAATATTCCCTGTAAATATAGATGTTTTAAACCCTAAAGTAATCATACAGATCTAGTTTAAGAGTAAATATAAAGAATAATTCTATGTACCCAAGCAGAATATATTCTAAGAATTAAAACTTGGTTGCTATATATTTTGGAAGCCAGAAATAGAATATATCTCAATAATATATTAAAGATAAAATATATATTATCATTTCA